>VXBS01007055.1:68435-128259 GCA_013400255.1 Sitta europaea | reverse complement strand
TCTTCTAAACTAAGACAGTGTGTGATACAGATAAATCCATCATGAACCTCTGCTGGTAAATCTGTGCTAAAGCTGTGCCTGGATACTGGGGCAGTTCTGGGCCCTCCCATCCAGAACAGGAATGCAGGAGAGGTGAAAAAGGTGGAGAAAAGCACAGTGGGCTGAAGAAGGTCATGAAGGAGCAATTGGATAATTCAGGGAATTTCAGAGTGGAGGTAACTGTAAGGAATATGAAAATCAGGGAAAAGGTGTGAGGGTGACAGGTCCAGAGACAGAGAGGTCAGGAATGTCTCAAGGGAGCACCAAGGGAGCCTCTGGACACTCCCCAGAGCATCCTGCTTGGAGACATGCATGGGAAACAAAGGAAGCAGCTCCCAGTCACTGCAAATCCTCATCCAACCCAGCCCTGGAGGGAAAAATGCCGAATCCCATCCTTTGCAGGGCCTCACATGGGGAGGGCACAGAGCCTCCATCACAGGTGAGGGAGGGTGGGACTGTACAGGAAACAGGACTTGGGCCTTGGAGGAGCTGCAGGAGACAGCTGTCCTAGAAAGGGAATTAATGGGGTCTGGGGTTTCTCTCAGTAGGGAAGAAGAGGGAAAAAACAAAGTAAAAATTGCTGCATTTTCTGGAGGCAGCCTGTAGGAGAGTGCAGAGAGCAGGACACGGATCAGCTCATGGAGAGAGGATGGGCACAGGATGTCCCTAAGCACAGTACAATCCCAGGAAATCAACTCTCTCCTGCTCCTCTCCTGCTGTGGATGCAGGACAGGGCTCTGGGTGGCCCGTGGGAGCAGGAGTGAGCAGCAAACACAGCCCTGCAGCATCGTGGTTCCCTGCAATGAAACACAAAGTTCACGTCCTGCTTTCCCTGCCAATTCCCTTGCTCGCCCTACATGAAAGGTCTGCTCACATCCCAGTGGAGGTAATTACACCTGGAGCCTGAACTGCAGGCATTATTCAGGAGTAATTGTTTTTAATTTGCTCCCCACAACACAGCTTTGGACAGTGTCAAACAATGCTGCCCAGAGCGGGCTCGAATTCCAGCCGTGGCCACAGCCCAGCTGAAGGCTCAGCAATAATTCCTGGCTGCTGCCAGGATGGAGCTCTTCTCCAAGAGATTTGGAGCTAAAATTTAATCCATTAAGGCTGTAAACAACCCACTCCAATGGGAAGCAGGTGTAACCTTTGTTGTCTGCTGAAAATATGAAGTCATAACTCTGGAAAAATGGTGAAAACCCGAGCGTCTGTCTGGTTATTTGTCAGTGGGTAATGTCCCCTGCATCCCACAATTATTGGGAGTGGGATTCATCTGGCTCCATGTGTCCCTCTGCAGCTCTCAGCAGGATAAGCAACAGAGCCCAAGCTGCCATTAATCCTGGCCTAAAGCCTAAAATAGGTCAGTGAACAGCACCTGGAAGTGCCAATTTCCCTCCAGACACGGCAAAGGGAGCCCACAGAGATGTGATCAGACTGAGGCATTAAAAATTAGGAGGAATAAATCCCCCAGGGAATTGCTGCCCATGTATCTGAGCAGCATCATTGATCCCAGGGTAAATTCAATCCCAAAAAGTAATGGAAGGAGGCAGACAGGCAGTGCTCAGTGTGTCCCTCCAGCTGTTCACCCCAGGGAGTGTCCAGTGCCTCCCTCCCAGGCAGCTGGGATGGCCACAGCACCGGGTCAGGCCAGGGAAAGCCACCCAGACCCCTCCTCCAGACACAACTCAGACTTTTCTCTCCCAGGGATCCTCTTGAGGGATTGCTGTGTATTCCCTGAGCTGTGGGGAGTTCTGGGGAGAGGGAAAACCTGGGCCAGGTGACCCTGAGTGGGGAGGGATTAAAGGGCAAAGGCAGTGTCAGAATTTGGAAGCAAATCCTTGTTACCTGAGGGAAAGGTGGGGAGCAGAAAGTCCCTTCCCACAGATATTCCCAGGTCTGGAGAGCCCTGTTCCACAGGAAGGTGCCTGAAAAGCTGGGGCCATCCTGATGGAGTCCCAGGGTGTCCATCTGATACCAAATGGGATCAGAAAATGCTGCAGAGCTCATTTTCCCCCCCTTCCCTCCTTCTGCAGGAACATGTGGAGAGTCCTGCTCCTGCAGGACCTTTCCTCCCCTGGAACACATTCTGTGTAATTTTACACTGGGAAAAAATGCAGGATTTATTTTTTTCTCCTCCCCTGATCTCTGTGAGCACAGAACCCAGCAGCAGCTCAGGAGTGGCCAGGGAGGAGCTCAATTTATTGCCTGGAACATAACCCAGCATCAGCAGGGCTGTGATGGAGACACAGACCCAGGCAGGCAGGCAGGGAAAAGGGCTGTTAGAAAATGAGCTGGAGCTCTCTGAGAAGCTGCTGCATTTATTTCATGGAGAGCACAATGATCAGCCCCTCTGGAAACCTGAACCTCTCAGAGCTTCTTTCTGTGCTGGCCAAGATTTGGGGCCATCTGTGGAGCATCACCACTGTCCTCACACTGAGCAAACATCCAGAGCTTCTTGACTCCAGATAAGGCATCAGGAGGAGCATCCAGAGGAAGGACCCAGGCTCCTGAGGAGGCTGGGGAGCAGGGGATGAGGGGGCAGTGCAGTTCAAGGGAGGATGCTGAGCACACATTCCAGGGGGCAGAAACAAATCCTCTGGAGAAGATGAAATGGGCAATCAGAGTCATCCCCTCTGTTACCCCAAAAAGATCAGAGCAAGGAACAGCTGTGTCACAGCACACGACAAGCCAGAGGAGCTCACTCCAGCAGGGTCTGGGGGAAAGCAACTCTTGGGATTGTGTTATCAGTAGGAATCAGGCCAAATCCATCTGAAATGTCTCAGATAAGATCACTGAATTTCCTGTGTCAGCCAACCCTGACAGGAGGAGGCAGCTTTCCTTCCCTGTGTGTGACAGAGGGTCCTGAGCTGGGTGTTGGACAGGGGGGAGATTCCCAGTGGAGCTGTGTTGAAGGGGATGGCTCCAGCAAGGGAGCACCAGCTTTGGCTCAGGATCATCTCCTGGGGCCTCCATAGAATCACAGGATCATTGAGCTTGGAAAAAGCCTCCAGTTCCTCAGGTCCAACCTTTGGGCAAACACCACCATGCCCAGTAAGACAAAGCTCATGACAAGTGCCCAGACAAGGCTGGCAGCCCCTATTCCATTGATTTATCCACGGCATTCCCACACGAGTGGGGTGAGTGCCAGCTGGGGGCTGCTGCAGGATCTCTGCTCCTGCTTTTCTCTGCTCAAATAAACCTGGCAGGGCTCTGCTCTCACCTCTCCAGGGCTGCAGGTCAGCCCAGGGGCCTCCAGGTGTTTTGGGGCTCCTGGGGGGGACAGGAGGGCTGCAGGTGGCTCTGGTGGAGGGACACCCTTTCACCCCACACTGCAGAGCTCAGGTCTCCTGAGGGCCACTCCAGCAGTGACTGGAAAGAAATCAGGCCTGAAATTGTCTCTCCCAAACCCTGCTCAGCAGGGACACAGGAGCAGGAGACTTGTCCACACGGGCTGGTCCTTGTCACAGGAGGCAGCAAGTGACAGCAGAGTTTTGCTGGCTCCGTGTCCCTTATTTTAAAGGCAGATCCCTGATGGCCTCGATTCCTTCCTCCAGGTGATTTTTTATTGCTTCTTCCAGCAGATGACCCTGATTTCATTTGCTCCACGAGTTCCAGGGAGGCCACATCAATCAGGAAAAGCCTGGAGAGGAAGCAGCCCCACTGTTGATTAAAGCTGGCTCTGAGGGTGGAATTCAGCCTGGAGGAACCTTGTCTTTTAACAGGAACTAATCACAAAGTGAGGGGGGAAAGGAGTTGCTCTTTTTGTGTTGTTGGTGTTCCTCGTACACTGAGAAATCCATCAGCAAGCACTGAACAACTGAGCATAAATTCTTTTGTATTTTCTAATTTTTTTACAATCATCATCATTTTCTTCCTTTTCTGTCTCATCAAACTGCCCTTACCTTTATCCAGGATTTTTCCTACTTCTCACCCCACCCCAGGGCAGTGGGAGAGGGGCTGTGCTGGGCTCAGTTTCCAGTGGGATCAACCCACCACAGCCCACCTGGACAATGACATTCTTCTCCAAGGATTTAGGGAGGAAAAAGGGCAGGACAGGGCTTTGGGACACCCTACAAGCTCATGTCTCTGATGAGACCTGGCCTGGCACTCCAGGAATCCCATCCCTGGCTCCAAGCTGGACTGGGCTTGTCTTCCTTGAAAACTGCCAGATTACCCAAAATCTTGGGATCAAGTTCAGTTTGGAATGTTTTTTTGATAACCTACAGCTGAGATAACTCTCCATAATACATCTTTTCTCAATAAAAAGGGATTTTTAATCCATAAATATGGGCTAGTTGAGTCCTGGCTGGCCAAGGCAGGTCCCTGGTGAGCAAGACTCACCCACGGTGCAATTTCCCTGTCCCACGTGGATTGTGACCATTCCAGGGACTGCAGCAAGGCAAAAGATGCCCCTAAAAAGAAAGATTTTTTTCTGTTCTCCCATCTGGGAAGCTCTCTCATCAATCCCTAAATATAACAGCAGTTTCCATGAGTCTTGGAAGTTTATATGGAAGTAGGTCCTCAGTTGCTTGGGGTGGTTCATCAGATATAAGTCACTATGCAAATGGGACAAGAGCAAATGCTAAAATGATGGCATTAGAATTTTATGGACTATAATTACAAAATATTTTTGTATATCATTATTTTGATATGATTATTTTCACATCATTATCATGGAACTTGGAAGAGGAGAACCCTTGAAAGGTTTGCGTGAGAAAAATGAGAATATGGGAAAAGGAGAAGAGATCTGCTGCAGAAAAATCCCTGCAGTACCAGCAATCATTAATATGGATTTTGGGGATTGCAACAGCAAATGAAACCCTTTTTTTTCAGGCCTCACTCACTGGTAAAATGGCAAATCCTTGTGGGATAAAAGCAGGATGGATATTCCCAAAAACATATTAGTTCCCCTTCATCTGAGGAAAATTATTAATAAAAGCTGGACGTGGTTTTCTTTACTGTTGATGCTTCCTGCTGTGAAAATAACAAAATCTGTTGATTTGCATTACAACATCATTATCAGCTGCTTGATTATTTTCAAGATAAGAAAGGTGGCAGAGGGATTATTGCAGGATATGAAAAAAAAAGAAACATTTTGAGCTTTGGTCCATTTATCATCATTTGTAGTTTCTGTGCTAATATTTATTTTGGTAGCTTTGACTCCAAGTTAACAGGAGAAGAAAATGAACGTGCACTGTGGGAACCAGCAGCCCAAAGCAGGGAATGCCAGGGATGGATCCAAATTTGATGTTTGGAATAGTCCAAGAGGCCAGGGGCAGCTGGGCTGTGCCAGCCCTGGGGTGGCAGCAGGAGCAGGGCAGTGCTGCCCCTGGGCTGGCTCTGCTGGGCACCTCCAGTGCTGGGGCAGCTCTGGGAGCCTCCTGACAGGAGAGCCCTGCAGGGGCTGGGGAAGGGAATGGAGCCCCAGCAGGGGCTGAGGGAGCTGGGAAAGGGGCTCAGCCTGGAGCACAGGAGGCTCAGGGGGCCCTGCTGGCTCTGCACAGCTCCTGACAGGAGGGGGCAGCCGGGGGGGTCGGGCTCTGGGAACAGGGACAGGCACAGGAGGAGAGGGAACGGCCCCAGGCTGGGCCAGGACAGGGGCAGGGGGGATTTGGGGAACATTTCCCCATGGAAAGGGTGCTCAGGATGGCACAGCTGCCCAGGGCAGGGGGGATTTTGGGAACATTTCCCCATGGAAAGGGTGCTCAGGCACTGGGTGGATCCCCACCCCTGGAAGTGTCAGAAACCCCATGAACATGGCACTTGGGCACAGGGGTTGATGATTGGACTCGATGATCCTGGAGGGTTTTTCCGAGCTGAAGCATCCCATGATTCTGGGAATGACCAATTCTAATCCCCCTTAACTCATGGAAGTTCTGTCAGCACAACAGAAATCTTTCAGTCTGCTGACCTTAAACCTATAGAAATCATGGGGTTTCCCCTGAAGCCTTTTTTCCTCTCTAATGTGCACCTAACAGGCTCATTAAATGATGTGCAGCCATTAAAGGTCACTCCTGCACATCCACAAGGACACTCCACATGGAATTTTCAATTTGATGACGCAGAAATAAAGCTGGGGGTGCACAGACACTCTTTCTGATAGTCTAACGTGCACATATTTATTTATTTATTTCCCACAAGAGTTTTTTCATGACAAAGCTAATTAAACAGACTCATCTTGTGCTCTGTCTTTGAGATATTGCAAACATTAAAGCGGGAGCTAAAAAAAGAAAGGAACAAATGACATTATTTGGCCACAAATACGGTTCCTATTTTAAAGACAGGCACTGGTAAAGTGGAAAAAAACCAAGAAGTTTCATTCCATCACAATTTGGGATAACAAGGAGGTGTTTGAGAGGCTTTAAGTTGATTTTTTTTGGACTATTTTGTGCAGAAAAAGTCAGCACAGGTTGAGTGTGATAACAGCCCAGGAGATCTGGATGTGAAAATACCTGAAATTTAAGCTTTAAATATTTCTTTAAATATTTATTTCACTACTTCTCACACCAGGGACCTGGTGTTGTCCCCATATCACTGGGGGAAAAAAAAGCTTTTCTGGAAGATCTAAATATGAATAAGCTGCAGAAATCCATGAAATATTGATCCTGTTCAGGCTGGCCTGCAAATGGAAGTGAATCCTGTTTGTACACCTAAGGAGTGTTTTACAAATTCATTAAAAAAATACAGGAGCCCCAGAATGCACTAAAGGTGATTAATTTGTACCATTTTAAATAATATACTCCAGCTTATAAAACCTGAATTATTTATGAGAGCAGCAGTAACATCTACTGGGAAGAAAAATAAATGTCGGGCTAAAGTAAACAGTGTTTTTCCAAATGTCAAACACACACCGTAATTTCCTCATTTCCAGTGGGTTGTTCCTCATTTTCAGAGAACCACGGGGCTGCTGAAGTTGGAGGAACCTCTGGAGATCCCCAAGGACTGAGCCCAAGGAGCAGACTGTCCAGGACCAGGGTTAGGATATCCAAGGATGGAGAGTTCACAGCATCCCTGGACAACCTCTCAGTGCTTGACCAACATTAAATTTATTTTTTTTAAGCGTGAGTGGAGCCTCCTGAATTTTAATTATTTGAGCACTGTCCTTGTTCCTGGCACTGGGCACCACTGGGAAGAGCCTGGATCTGACTCTTCCACATCTTGCCAGGTACTGCTGGACACGGAGGGCTCCTCTTCTGCAGGGTGAGCAATCCCAGCTCTCACAGGGCACCAAAGGTGCTGCCAGCCCATTCCCACCCTCCTGGGGCCCATCCCATTCCTTTATCCTGGACCATCCCATTCCCACTGTCCTGGCTCATCCCATTCCCACCCTCCTGGGGCCCATCCCACTCCTCTCTCCTGGCCCATCCCATTCCCTCTCCTGGCCCATCCCATTCCCTCTCCCCAAGCCCATCCCATTCCCTCTCCTGGCCCATCCCATTCCCTCTCCCCAAGCCCATCCCACTCCTCTCCCCAAGTCCATCCCATTCCCTCTCCCCAAGCCCATCCCATTCCCTCTCTCCCGGCCCTTTGCCGTTCCCCTGCCCCCAGGGCCGTGCCCCGCTGTGCAGGAGGAGCCCCCGCACAGCACGGGGGTCTCTGAGCGCCTGCAGAGCCCGAGCAGGGTGGGCACCCCGGGCTGTGTCTGGTGCAGCCTGGAGCCCCGAGGCTCAGGGAACACACTGGCACAGCCCTGTCCCCGCCGGGTGACCCCAGCGAGCCCTGGTGACCCTTTCTGCACAGCCCGCAGCTACCCCTGGTGCAGCGGGAGGAGAAAACGGGAACAGAGCTGAGGATGCGCCAGGACAGGAACTCGGAGCATCCACTGGGAAGATGGAGAGGTTTAATTCCTCACCGGAGCCACAGAACCCGTGGTGAGCTCCACAGGGCTGCCTCTGCCACACGTCTGCTCTCACCTCATGATGGTTTTATTACTTTCCTGTCAGCTTTCCTTCCCAGCTGTTTTATGAGCCAGACTTTTCATTTTGGTGAAAGCCCGGGAAGGCTGGAGCAGGGCTGGGGTTAAAGGAGGGCAGAGGAGGAGGCAGGAGGTGCAGGCTGCAGTTTGGATGCTTTATGTTCTCCTCAGAGCTCCCTGTCAGCTCCTGCTGCCAGTGCCAGGTGATGGATTGGCACTTGGCTCCTCACACAGCGAAAAAGGGATTGCATCCCACCTGGAATGGGATTGGAGCACAGACTGGCACCTCTCACCTCGACAGCAGCAATCATGGAGGGCAGTGGAAAAGGAGGAGCTTTAAGGTCCCTTCCCAATCCCATTCTGGATTCAGTGGCCCCGGAGAAGAGCAGAGTGCCCAGGGAGGGCTTTGCTCAGCTGGGAGGCTCTGCTGGGGCAGGTTCTGATGAGGACAGAGGGACAGAACAGGGTCTGACTCTGATGAGGACAGGAGAACAGCACAGCCTTGGAGAAGTAGATACAGGATGTAATTTGGGCAGAGCACGAGCAGGAGCCAGCCCAGCTCTGCAAGGCTGACAAAGCAGAAGTTATGGGAAACAAAGATATTGGGCTTCCTCAAAAATGGGGGGTGAGGAGCAGTCACCTAAAGGAAACCATTGAAGACAGACCCAAAGAACCCTAGAAGGACTCTGATAAGGGGTGTGATAGTGTAAAATGAAGTCAAGCAGTTAGGGATAGCTCATGAATGTGTAATCAGTGTGAGATAAAAACTCTGTTCACCCCACACTCAACCAGAGGAAGGATCCTCCCTGTGCCCAGCATTGCAGTACAGAATTCCTGATTTCTAATACTCCAGACTGTGTTAGGAAGTTTCCATCTGGCTGATTTCAGGATCAGTTCCAGGCTTTGGAGGATGAAGGTGGTGAGATGGAGAGAGCCCTTCCCTACCCAGCTCAGCCCCCATGAGCTCTGCAACTCGGATGAAGGTGGTACACTCATCCCCAGGCCAGCAGGACTCTCTGGCCCCTGGTGGGCAGGTCAGGCCTCCTGGCCAGAGAGGAATGACCCCAACCTCCCCTCAGGGGCAGGGTTCACCTGTGGGATGAGCCAGAGATGGACTTGGGCCAAGATTCAGAGTCCTGGGCTTTGTCTCTCACCTCCTGCAGTCCAGCAGGGAAGAGGAGGATGAAGGGCACTGACTCATTCCTGCCCTTGCCAGGTCACACATCCTTGGGGAAGGATGTCGTGTGCAGGAGGCTCAAGCTCTGGAGAGGATCAGGGGCTTCTCAAGGTCACCCACAAAGCACCAGGGGAAGCAGAAATCCTCCAGCATTGACGAGGGGGACCCCCCAGGCTCATTAAATCCTCTCATGAGAAAGGACAGGAGTGAGAATGCAGCATTCTGCTGGGGCTCTCAGCAGTGATGTGATGGAGGCAGAGCTTTCAGAGCACATCCTGCCTCCTCCTGGACAGCCAAACCTTCAGCACCATGCCAGCTGTGAACTGGACCCTTCCACCTCTGCTGGGACGTGAGAGACAGCAGAAGTTGGGATGCCTGAAAGGAGAATTCTTGCCAGCAGAGCTGTTTATTTGGAGACATGCCCTCAGTGAAGTTGTTTTTCTTATTATGACACAGAATTACCGTTGTTAGAATTTCCCATTTAGAGGCAATCTCCTCCCTTTGGAGGCTGCTGTGACAGGAGATGATGAGGCAGGAATGGTCTGAGTTCTCCAAGGAATCTCATCTGATCCAAGGAAACTTCCTAAAACAGAGGCTGAAAACCCAGCAATGACATTGGGATCAAAACCAAGATCCTGTTTTGTATATCCAGTTAAACTGGCTCAGTGGACACCAAGAAATGAAACCCTTTGGGATTTATCCCTGCAGTCCTTGTTGGATTTTTTTAGATGAGACAGGAAGAGTCAGGTAAATCCTATTATCCCAACACTCATTTTCTCTGATTGCTGAGCACCTGCTATTGAATAAAACCCAGAGTTTCTGCTCCTGGACATGTGCTGAAGGAAGGCTGGGTGAATAATTGATTTTTCAGTTCAACTACCGAGTTAAAAAGTGAAAAAAAAAATCAATTTGATCCAAACCCAAGCAGATGTTTTCAAGTTTCCTTGCCAAAAAGAAAAATGAAACAATTCCACTTCAGTGATTAAAAACAAAGAAGTTTTATTCTGGTTTGGGCCATTTGGAGGAAAATGAACCTGCAAAGTTATTGCATCTTTTTACACTCAACAGCCCCTTACATTCAGCATTAGCAAGGCCTGGAGTGGTGTCACCACCTCCAAACAGGGACAATGACCCCATGTTTCATGGGCAATCTGTACCATAATCCATGGGGCATCTGTGCCTTGTTCCATGGGGAATCTGTTCCTTGTTCCATGGGGAATCTGTTCCTTGTTCCATGGGGAAGTTATTCCATATTTCAGGGGGAATCTGTTCCATGCTTCAGAGGGAATCTGCTCCATGTTCCATGAGGAATTTATTCCATATTTCAGGAGGAATTTGTTCCGTGTTCCATGGGAAATCTGTTCCTCATTTCAGGAGGAATCTGTTCCATGATTTGGGGGAATCTGTTCCGTGTTCCATGGGGAATCTGTTCCATGTTTCATAGGGAATCTGTCCCACTCATGCTCTACTCACTGGAACAAAAAGAAAAGGTGTCTCCTGTGCTTCCACATCTCTCAGAGATGCAGGACCATCCTACTCCCCAAATTAAGTATTTGGTCTTAGGTGGAATAATCAGGATTTGTCCCAAAATCCCCCTGCAGGGAGAGGAATTCAGCAGGAGCTGGATCACTGCAGTGACTTAGAATTCAACAGACGAGGATTTCAGCACATTTAACCTTTGAATTGAAGGAAAGAAAGTGGTTTCTCTTCTTGAGATTATTTGTTTGTTCCCTCTTATCAGGCTGGTCATTTCACAGAATTACTTTGAAATGCAGATCAGAGCAAAATATTTCAGATCAGTTTATTCTGCCCCTGAAGTTTCCCTACCTGAGTTGTCAGTGCAGCTCTTGGAGTCTGTCAGGGCGCTTTGCCTCTTCCATTTGGAATCCTGCCCAGAGCCCAGGGTTGTTGTTGTTGTGGAGTTTTAATTCCCCCCCAGCAGGAGCTGATCCTGCTCAGTTCTGCTGTCAGGAAAGGCAGAGCCGTTTCACTGATCCCCCTTGTAGCAGAATACAGGACTCAGGAGTCTCCCTTGTTCCTTTGTGAGGCAGGGGAATTGTATTATCCAAAAATTCCTTCTTGAACATCCTTAAAAGACAGGGATGTGGGAGACAGCAGGGAGAGTATAAACAGAAGCACAACAGCAACTGTTAACACCAAGCAACCTTTGATTTTAAATCAAAAATACTCACCCAGCCTGCAGGAATTTGGGTGTTTGTTTCCTCTTTTTCAGCACACCTTCTCCTTTCCTGAGAAGCTCTCACTGCTTCTCAAGTGGATTCTTGGGAAAAGGAAGCTGGGAGGGAAGGAATAGGAACTTCCCTCTTATTTTGTGGAAACTGTCCATTAAATAACTCAGAATTTAGGATGTGGGATGAAACTGGAGCTGAGTGTTTGTGCTGCAGGAAGGGTTTTGCACCAACAATGGGGACTTTGCATGCCAGGGTGTGGGGCCAGGACACTCCCATCCCACTGGGACTGACCTGACTGGAGTTAATTCCAGCTCTGGAGTGACCATATCTTGATAGTTCTCCTCCAAGAGGACCAGACTGGGTGTTGGGAAGATGCACAGAAGATGTGCCCCCATCAGTGGTTGTGAGGAAAATGAGAGGAAATGGTGTCCAAGGAGAATTTTTAGGTAGAAAACCAACAAACTCAGCATGGTCCAGGTTGGACACTGGGGCTTGGAGCAGCCTGGTCCAGTGGAAGGTGTCCCTGCCCATGGCAGAGCGAGGCACAGGATGAGCTTTAATGTCTCTTCCAACCCAAACCACCCTGGGATTCTGGGATTTCAAGGCAGCAAAACCCCATTAAGAGTTTTACTATCGATGGGGTTACAGATTTGGGGTTACACCTGTGTTTTGTGTCTCCAAATATTGCAAGAAGATTCCCAGAATGTGTGAGGCAGCAAATTCACCCACAGAAGGTTCAAGGTGGGTTCTCTGGAGGAGAAAAAACCCACCTGGCTGGATAAAATGACAGGAAATTCAGGTTTGCCCCAGCCCAGGCTACAGGAGGGTGGAACAAGGCTGAGGAAATCCAGGAATTCTGATCCTTGGGGGAATAGATGAGGTGCACAGTTTATATTCTTACCAGTCTGATTATCTGGTGTGCCTGAGAGCTGGTGAGCAGCACAGAGCTGCACCCTGGGAAGGGAGAGAGGGGCTGGAGCAGCAGCTCTGGATCTGCTGCTCAGAGAGAATTCGCTGCTTTCCCAGCTGCCCGTCTCACCTCCCATCAGCACAAAGTCTGTCTGGATAAAGAGATGGAATGTGCAGGCTGAGGATAATTGCAGGGGGGAGATTGGGATAATGGCTGTAATTTGGATTGTGGGAGCAATAAAGCCAGGCTCAATCACTGCCTGCTTTATTTGGGAACCAGCCCAAGCTGCAAACAGCGAAAATGAAATTTATGAAAAATAGAGATTTCAAGAGAAGTAATGAGCATCTGTCTGCTGCAGTGATTGCAGGGGGCTGAGTGCTTCCAACTCTGTGCAGCTAATCCAGGGGATTTGCTGTGGGCTGCACAGGCCAGGTGGGACACAGGTCAGCCAGGTGGGATGGCTCCCCTGACACAGGTGTGGCTCCTCCTTAGCAATCACTCGCTGATTGGACATGGAATTTTTAGGAAGCTGAAAGTAGTTTGGGTGAGTTTTGCTGTCATTGAATGTTTGGTCATTACAGGCCCATCATTCCCACCTAGAGGCCATGGTTTTGCCAGTGGCTTGGAAAACTTTCCCAGTTTTTTGTGCTCATTCACCCAATTCTGTGCTGCTCCAGGTGACAGCGTGCTCAGCAGCTCATGTGGGTAGAGGAAGAGAAAAAACCTCACCTTTTTTATACTGTATTCCTTTTTTCCCCTTTAAAAAATAATTATCAGTCTGGATCTTGGAATGGTTTGGGATGGAAGGGAACTTAAAGCTCATCCCATTCCACCCCCTGCCTTGGGCACAGCCCCCTTGCACTGGCCCAGGCTGCTCCAACCCCATCCAGCCTGGCTGGGACACTGCCAGAGCAGCTGGGGTTGTGCCCAAGGTTGGACAGGGCTGGCAGCAGCCTGGGACAGTGGGAGGGGTCCCTGCCATGGCAGGGGTGGGAATGGATGGGCTTTAATGTCCCTTCTCACTCAAACCATTGTAGCATTCCATGATTTTTCCATGTTCCCTGGAAGAAGAGCATCAGAGGCCCTGGCTGAGGGTCTGGGTCTGGGTCTGCAGGAGTGCTGGGCACTGGTGATGGAATGATGCCAAGGCCTGCCAGGAGAGGACACTCAGCACTGGGAGACAGCTGATCCCAGGAAGGAGACCAGGTGCCCCCCTGAGAAGGAAACCACAGGGGACAGCAGGAAAGGAGGAATGAAGAACAGCCTGAGGTCTCTGGGGTGGTTGTGGCACACCTAATCAGTTGCAGCATCGTTTGAAATCCTGGATTTTCTATAAAGCCTGCTCAAAGTCACCCCTCCCTGCAAATCTTTACCACCTGGAAGTGCTAGAATGAGCTAAAAAAATCATTTTCTTTGCATGGCAGGAGGACATGGCATCCTTGGCTTCACCTTGGCAATCCCACAAACCCATCCCTGCCTGGAGCTGCTCCCAGGCCTGGATTGGCTCTGAGCCCCCCCAAATCCCAAAATCCCACAGGAGCAGGGGGTGCCTGGGCTTGGAAGGCACCTCTGGAGCTCCTCTTGTCCAAGCTCCCTGCTCAAGCTGGGTCCTGTGGCCAGATGACTTCAAAATATCCCCAGGGAAGGAGACATCCCACAGGATGGGAGACCTGTGATTCTGGGAAAACCCACACCCAGCACTGGGGAGAAAATGAGGGAGGAGAGTTTGAATCTGAATCAACGGGTTTTTTGGGTTTTTTTTTACAAAATAGGCAACATTTTTCACAAGGAAAAAAGTAATAAAGGAATTTATAGGATTCAGCATTCCACCCTTTTTCTGCCTAGTGGCACTGTCTGCACTGGGAAGCTCTCCTGTTATACAGATTTTGGGAGCAAGTCCTGGCAGAGTTCCAGAGGAAGCTCCATTGGTACATCTGAGGAAAGCTTGATCCACAATTTACAGCCTGAAATTTAAAATGCCACAGTCACAAGAGCAACCTCAGCCCCTTACAGAAGTAAATTGAGCTTTTTCCTGCCCACTCTCCTGTTTGATATGTCAGGAGAAGGATAATTATCCCAAAGAAACACTGAGAAGTGTCAGTGTGTATTTAAACTCATTCAGAAAGGGTTTAAATGAAGCTAAATCCTTCCTTAGCCTCGGATTTTGGCAGTAGTTTGAATTTAAGGAAGTTCTGGAGGTATAATTGAATCACTTTGTCCCTCAAGTTCTTAATGCTGGCAAATCAGATCTATTTATAAAAATGAATTATTTATTAAGACAAATGAACAGGCAAGAGATAACAGATGAAAGATCTTAATCAGAATTAATTACTACACGGGATAAAACTAAAAGAACTACTGGTAAATTATAGAATAACATAAAACAGTGCAGTAGAGCAGGGTACCTATATTAGGGCAAAAGAAATGGTATTGATTAGGGGTTGAATGTGATTTACCACTGAAATGATGAAAATATCCAGATTCCTTCACTTAAATCCTGGGAATACCTGTGAACTAAGTGACCCTGCCCGTGGGAGAATCTCCACACATTGCCAGGAACATGAACAGGAGATTTCTGCTTTGTGGAACTTTGCTGTGGCTTTTATGGCTTAAAATGAGTGGCTGTCATCAGAAATTCAGATTATCCTGCCAGATCTCAATTCCACTGTGAGCTCTGGCCCCAGGTAAGAGGGATGAGGACCTGAGGAGCAAATCCAGAGGCCACCAGAGATCCTCCAAGGGCTGGAGCCCCTCTGCTCTGGAGCCAGGCTGGCAGAGCTGGGGGTGCTCACCTGGAGAGGAGAAGGCTCCAGGGAGAGCTCAGAGCCCCTGCCAGGGCCTGAAGGGGCTCCAGGAGAGCTGGGGAGGGACTGGGGACAAGGGATGGAGGGACAGCACACAGGGAATGGCTCCCACTGCCAGAGGGCAGGGCTGGATGGGATATTGGGCAGGAATTGTTCCTGGGAGGGTGGGCAGCCCTGGCACAGGGTGCCCAGAGCAGCTGTGGCTGCCCCTGGATCCCTGGCAGTGCCCCAGGCCAGGCTGGACACTGGGGCTGGGAGCAGCCTGGGACAGTGGGAGGGGTCCCTGCCAGGGCAGGGGGTGAAGGAAATGTCCCTTCCCAAACCATTCCATGATCCCATGATTTTCCCTCTGCAGGGCTGCCTGAAGTGTATTCCCAAGCAGGGGAGAGGGAAGGAGGACATGGGGCATAAATTCCGTGGGGCAGGGACCATCCCTGGTGCCCCAGGGCTGCTGCAGAGGGCTGCTGTCCCTGTGCCCTGGGCTGGGTGTCAGACACCCCTGGAATAACAAGGACACAAAGCAGAGATGAGGAAACAGCCCAGAGCTGCAAAGGAAACATTCCCCCTCCTTAAAAGCTGCATTTGTTCCTTTGCCTTCCCGGGAAGAATCGAAGGAGTGGGATGATGAAAAAGAGAGAAGAGAGTTAATCAACAGAGAGGCTCTGGCAGGAAACCAAGTCACCTTCGGAGCTCCTCGTGCTCAATGAGAAGCCATCAATGAGCAGGGAGAGCAGCAAATGATTTTCACAATGGACTGGCCCAAACCCTGGAATTGTTCTGCAGGGAGCAGCTCTTCACAGGCTAATTGGGCTCGTTCAGTCTGGAACGCCGAGGATACACCAGGGGCTCTTTTAATTTATTGGGTTTAGGAGGAGTATTTACAAATCTAAACCCGTAAATCTGAGGCTTTGCACAGAAATGGAGCTAAGGCTGATGTCAGGCAGGACTTAACTGCTTGATTGGGTTCCATGTAGCTCATTTAAAAACATGTATTAAATATATATGAAAAGGAACACCCCTGAACTCAGAGCAGACCAGCCCTGAATGTTTTAATGCTGCAAAAACCAACCAGAATTCAGCAGCAGAATCACAAAATCACCTGCAGCCCCAAGCAGGGAGAAATCCTCCTGTCAGTAGCCAAAAATCCCAGTCTGGCTCTTGCTGGGCCCTTCTTGGGGTGGCCTTTGCTGGGGTGACCTCGATGTCCCCACAGCTGGAGCAGTGAGGGGCTCAGCCAGGAGCAAGGTGGGGCTTGGAGGAGGCTGATCCCAACTCAACAGGGCTTGGAGGTCACAGCAGAGCCCCCAGAGCAGGGACCAGCTAGACCAGGTCTAAGGTTCATTAATTAGCAAAGTGCCTCTCAAAGTAATGACTGCAGAGGGAGGAAGTCACAAATGCCACTGAAATTCGGCATCATTATTGTAATAGTCAAAGTAATTTTTAAAATGTAAATTAAAAATTTAATTTTTTTTCAACTCTAAAAGAAATTTAAACAATTATTTCAATAATTTTTAAATTAGGAAACTTTCTAGAAGCGGAAAAAATAATCAGCTTGGAGGAGGCTTCAGGAGGTTCAGAGTTCAACCTCTTCCTCCAAACTTGGTCAATGATAAGATGACAGGAAATATGAGATATGAAATTATTTTGAGCTTTTTCAAGGTTTGTCTTAAAAACCTGCAAATGTGGAACCTCCATGGGAAACCTCTTCCTGGACTGCCCAGTGGTGAAAATATGGATTTGGGCTCTTTGGTTTTGAGTGGTCTCATGGAAAAGAGGAGGAAAGAGGGAAAAGAAGATAAAGTGGGTAAAGAAAAAATGCAATAAGCACATGTTGAGTAGTGGTCAAGCAGAAGGAGCAGAGCTCATTTCACCTCCTGTTTTATGTCTCCATTCTGAGCTGGCCTTTCCAAGTTGCTCATTTCCCCCAGAGAGCTGGGAACACATCTGGGATGTCATTCCATTTATCCTGAAGGAGTGGCTGATCTCTCAGACCCACATCCCTCAGCACTTCTCTCCCTGGGGCTGTGGGGACACCAGATCACATCCCCGGGCTGTGGAAAGCTGGATCTGGAGGCTCCAGCCCTGCTGCCTCCTCCACATCATCCCCAAATATTCTCCCCTCCTTTCCATCCTCCCAGCAGCTCAGATCTGCTGTCTGGGGAGAGCTGGAGCCTTGGCCAACCCGAAATGGTCAGCGTTGTCTTCAGCAGGGCAGGATCCCCCCAAGCTGGGGGGGTGGGCTTTCCTGCTGGGTGGGGTTAAAAAGGAGCTCTGGCCTCTCAGGAGGGCTGATGCATGCTCTGTGTGCTTTCTCTGTCACCTCCCGTTTCTCCCTCCAGAGGCAGAGCCCAGTGCAGCCACCTGGGTCCCTGTGAGCCCCAAGGGAGCTCGGGGAGCCCCAGGGTCCCTTGGACACACGGGATGGCATTGGCACCAAATCCCAGCTGCAGGAGGTGTGTGGCTGGCTCCAGATGCCACATCCAACATCCCATAAACCAACCCAAGCATGGCCTGGAGCTGCTCCACGCTGAGCTCTGGGTGGCAGGAAAGGACAGTTTGCCACCTGATTACTGGGGACCAGAGTGGCTTTGAAGGGTCATTAATTTATCCCAGTCTCTAATTTTTCTGTGACTTTAATGCAGCCTCCCTTGTCACCCAGTCAGACATTCCCCATTCCCAATTCCCCATTCCCAATTCCCAATTCCCCATTCCCTTGTCTCCATCTGGAGCTGCCCCCCACCCCCCAGCAGGGCCTTTTCCAGTGGCCAAGGCACCAACTGGAGATTAGGAATGAGCACCAGGAATGAGCCAGCTGCAAATGTCACTCCTCTGGTTTGGCTCCTGCCTGGAAAGATCCGTCCAAGCCACTTTGGGAATGGTTTGCAAACGAGGAGACCCCTTCTGCATCGTGCACACAAAGGATCAAAACAGGAGGATGCTGAAGCACAGGAATGGTTTGATAGAATCCTCTTTGTTTTCCAGCTCCTCTGTAGGAGGGATTGTTTGGGCACTGAGCAGAGCAAAAATTAGCATTGTTAATTTGCTGCAAGCCAGGGCACCTCAAGAAATGCAACACAATTAATTAGCCCCTAAAAAAAAAAAAAAAAAAGAAACCATTTGAAGTGTTTATTGCAGGATCAAGCTCCTGGTTTTATAAGCAGATGGGGAAATAAAGTGCTGGGAATGACATGGAGAAAACAGCTGCAGTGGGAGCAGAGCCTGATTCATAATTCAACAGCCTAATCAGGGAACATCTTCGGCAGCTCCTCGCTGGAATGGCAGAACGTGAGCAGGCAAACGATGAGGCTGCTTCACTTCTTCAAGAGCTGCTGCCAATTAGCTCGCTGTCTTCGTTAGCCGTGTACACAGCTAATGAGGGGCCCACGGTATTAAAGGGCCCAACAAAAGTAGGGCAGCCTCAAATAATTGTCTCAAGGATAAACACTCGGCGGCAGCGTTTCAATAGGGTTTGGTGGGAATTCATTAAGTGAACAAAGACCTGCTCACACTCCCTTTGCTGACTGCTCCTTTCTCCTGCGTGGGGAGGGGGGAGATGTTTTGGTGGAGCTGCTGCTGGCTCTGGAATTGCCTTTCAAGGTGGCTGCAGTCGGTGCAGATCCCAGCCAGGCTGTGGCTCCATCTTTGCACTCGGGATGCCCAGTGCTGGTGGCAGCACCCAGGAAAATTCCCCTGTGCTGAAGGGGACATTCCAGAGGGTCCCAACTCTCTGCAGGGACAGGCCTGGACATCTGTGGAGAGGTGAGAGATGCTGCAGGGACTTCACTGCACTCAGGGAAAAGTGAATCCTAGCTCGGATTTGCCCATGAACCCAACAGGAACACTTGTTCTGGGGAAGGCTCCACAGAGGGATCAATGTCCTGCACTGGGAATAAGGAATTTGTCCTGGAATAGTCTTTGCTCTCCATCAAGCTTTTGGCTTGAAACACACCAGAGATGGTCGGTGCCTTGGACAGAAAAATGCTTTTTATTTCAATTAAAACCCGTTTGTCTGAGCTGGGATCCATTGGGATGATCCTGGAGTCCTGGAATTCTGCTCTAACCTGGAGATCATTTCACTGGAAGCCTGGTCACCTGCTGGCTCCATTTGCCTGCACTGAGCATTGGCTGGTTCTGTGTCACAGGACAATGACATCCTGGCCCTGGCCACCTCCAAACACCCCTGGGCAGCTCTGTGCAGCTGGATGAGGCCACAGTCCAAGATAAATCCCCTGGATTTGGAGGGCCTGTGCTGGCAGCAATCCCCATTGAAATTCTCTCATTTTTCTGGATTCTCCAACTAAAATCAAGTGCAGCTGGGAGAGTCACCACACTGAGCACCTCTGCTGATCTTCCCAAGGCTGGGAGAGTCCAGGTCCATAAAAATCCCTTTGGAGGCATCAGTCCTCCAGTTTAGGAAGGAATGTGTTTTCCTTGGGGCAGGATCAAACACTCTGAGCTGAGAGAATCCTGGGGATTGTGTTTGCCTGCAGAAACCTTTGGGAAAACCAGCCCCAACTGCCCAGATTTCTTCAGCCGAGGTTCTGATCCACTTGGAAAAGAGGAACATTTCCCAAAGATGTTTTATTTCTTCCTTTCAAAACAATAACTTTGCATTTTCATATGACAAAAGCACAACCTTCAGTGAGGCACCTTGTCAGCCCTTCCCTTTTACACCGAACCCAGAAGCATTTTCAAGTTCTTGAAGAAGGAATTTTTTAAGATCTAATTTGATCAAAAAGCCAAACTTTTTTTCCCAGTCTGGCTCTGATGAAAGTGGATGTTCAGACCCATTGACACCATCAGGCTGTGCTGATATTTGTGCAGAGGGGAGCCAGAGCCCCAGGTCAGAGTCACTGCCTGAGGAACAAATGGATGGAACCCCAAATGAGGGTTAAGATCTCTCTGATCCCATCTCAGGGCATTCTCTGCCAGGGTCTCCCTCAAATCCCACTTTTGTGACCCATCTGACTTTCTCCTGCTTCTCCAAGCACTTTGGGGCTTGGAATATGTTGCCTGGATTGGGAGCTGCTCCCTCAGGGCAGACTTGGATAGAAAATCTCTCCCACCTCCTTCCACACAGGGAGAATGAGCCCTTCCCAGGGCTTTGCCTCCTAAAAAGCCCCCATGGAGCACAAGGCTCTGATTAAAAGGAAGAAAAGTAATTTTCCATGTTTCCATTCAAGACTTGAGCTTTTCAATAATTACTGAGCTAATCTGACATTCATGATCCTTGATTTCAGTCATTCATCCCGGAGCTGATTAACGAGATGTTCCTTAGTGGAAGACAGCTTCCCTTCTTCCCCCAGGACAGGAGAATTTTAAGAAAAACATGAAATATTCCAAAGGAGAGCAGGTACTTGGCAGGAGCACTCCTTGTCTGCTCTGCAATCCTTGGCCTTCTTCACCACTAGGAGAGGACTTTTGCAAAAGATTGGGAATGAATGGCTGGGAAGGAGGTGGAGTTCCTCTGGGTTTCCTCTTGCTCCCAGTAAGGAATCCACTTATGGAGGGTCCCGTTTTTTACCCACCTGGAGCATTGTCTCAGTTTGAATGACAGGTGTCTGCTGAGCAGGGCAGGAGCCTCCCTTGGAATGGAGAATGCAAACCCCCTCCCTCCAGATTATTATCATTTCGAAATGAAGGGGCTCTCAGGGAATAGCAACAACAGCTCTTTATTAGGAGAATTAAATAAAAATGCAGTGCTACAAAACCCAGCCCCAGTGGCAGAGTCAGAATCCCCCCTGCCCCCCGTGGGTTCCAGCAGAGCCATCCCATGGCTGCAGCTGCTGCAGGGGCACGGGGGCTCTGCTGGGGCAGGGATCCCCAGCAAGGGGCACATTCCCCCTGCAGGGCCAGTGCAGCTGTGGCTGGGCCCAGGTTTCCTCTGGGAATGCAGTGAAGGCTGCCCTGGGCTGCCAAAGCTCAGGTTGTGTCCAGGTGGGAATGCTGGGCTCCTGCCCTGGCTGCAGCTCTGCCAGGGGATGGGCTCAGTTTCTCAGCCATGGGAGGAGACTCAGTGGCCCCTGGGCAGAAGATCTGTCCTGGAGGGAGGATGGGTCCTGGAAGGGATAAAGAAAACTGCCCCAGCTGGCTTTGACATGGGCCATGATCACCCCAGCCCCTCTGCCTGCCCCAGCTCCAACAGCTGGGGGTGGAACCCACCCCTCTGGCACAGCCTGCACTGCACTCCCAGGCCCCCCAAGGCCTGACCTCCCCCTCAGGGGAACATCTCCAGTCTCTGATCTGAACCCCCCTGGGGCACCTTCAGGCCATTTCCCATCCTTTCCCTTCCCTGCTTTGATCTGCCAAGCTCATCCCAAGTTTTGTGTGGTGCTGTCCCCAGAAGAGTCCAGCAGATGCTGGATGAGCCAGATGGGAGCAAGGGCTGATTCCTCTGGGTCCCAGGGACACAATTAGGGAATTCTGGGCCATGGCACAGCTCAAGCAATATTTGTCTCCCCCTGCTCCAAGGGTTTCCGTTGCCATTCCTTTGCCATTGGGGCATTTGGAATTGCCAACAACCATCTCCGATCCTCTACAACTGCCCAGGACAGGGTTTGGTGGCCCAGGATGGGGTTTGGTGGCCCAGGATGGAGTTTGGTGGCCAGGACAGGGTTTGTTGGCCCAGGATGGGGTTTGGTGGCCCAGGATGGGATTTGGTGGCCCAGGATGGAGTTTGGTGGCCCAGGATGTTGTTTGGTGGCCAGGACAGGGTTTGGTGGCCCAAGATGGGGTTTGGTGGCCAGGACATCTCTGACTTTTCCAGAAATCTTTCCCTGCCCCACTAAAAAGCCTTTTCCATGGTGCCAGTGACCTGCCTGGCTCCACAGGAATTTTTCTCCCTCGAATAGCAGGAATTTTGCAGGATTTTCAGATACTCAGGGTCTGGGAGAAGGGGATTCTCCCACCCCAGCCTAACTTTGGTACAAACACACAAAAAACTGGGCCAAAAAGGGAGGGAAGAGATTAAAATCCTGCTGAGCCACCTGGTCTGTGCAATGATTCCCAATAATGAGCAGTCAGGAAAGGGATTGTTAGCACGGGCCGGAATTAAAAATGCAGCATGGGAATGTTACATAATGTAAACATGTTAATTAATGGAGCATGTTAATGAATGGAACAGGTCCTGACAGCCCAGGCGTGCAGGGGTGGTGCCTTTTTCACTCCTCACAAGGAACATCCAACAGAAAACGTTGTTCCCTTAATAATTCATTAAAATGGGGAGCAGCGTGCCAGGATATGGGAAGAGCCCCATGCCTGCCTGGCTCTCCACATCCTTTGGAATTACACACAGGCACAGGTTTAGGAATATAAAAGGAAGGCTCATTTCACAGAATCATGGAATATTTGAGGATGAAAAAGGAGATTCCCAACCCTCCTGCTGTGTCCAGCTGGGAATATCTCCAATAATTCCCATCAATCCATTCCACTTTTCCCAGTGGCTTCAAGTCAGCTGGAAGCAGCCATCCAAATGGATCCAAAGTGATTAGGGATTCCCAGGAATGTTCCCCCAGGGAGCAGCATCAAACTTTAAGTAATGATGTTGTTCCTGTCAATTGTTTTATTAAAGCCCAGAAGGTGCTCGAAATAATTATTCCCATTTGGAGAAACAGGCTGGAAATAACCACTCTGATTTGCAGAATTCCATCAGCTTCCATAAAAACCCCAAACTGTTATTCCAGCAGGATTGTGGAATCTGAATCCCAAAATCAACTTGAGTGGCCCTAGGAAAGAGCAAAGTGGGAGGTGCCAGTCCTGGGCTGTGACACTGGCTTAGTTTGGAAGACAGGTGTGTGCAGGGACCAGCAGGAGCCTGTCCCAGAGTGGAGAATGCAAACCTCCTCTCTGAATTGTCATGATTCTGAAATGAAGGGAGTCAGGCAAACATATGAGGATTGGATAACAGTTCTTCACTCGTGTTTAACAAGGCAAACAGAACAATAACTATGGCAATAATCACAAACAGAACCAGGGAAACAGCCACAGTTTTCTCTGCCTCTGGCACTTTCCTCTTCGGTGCAGCTCCCGTCACAAGCTGCCCGAGTGAGGAGGAGTCCCGGGATGCTGGAGATGGAGCAGAAGCTCCAGGGCAGTGGCTGGAGCTGCACAAACATCCCGGCAGGCAGGGGGTGCGGGCTGAGATGTGGAGAACACCAGAGCAGGGGAGAAGGAGCAGCGGGGGCAGAAACTGCAGGAGCTCCCGGCGGGGCAGAGAGGGGCGAGGGGCAGGATCCCCGGGGCACACACGGAGAGACGGGGGCAGGAAACCCCGAGCTGAGCTCCAGTGGGGCCGGGAAAAATCTCCTCAGAGTCAGAAACCACCAGCCTGGCTGCTCCCTGCCCGAGCCAAGGACTCCCCAGAAAGAAGTGAAGCCTGTTGTTGTGGAGCACAAGGTGGAACACACAGCACACACACAGCAGGGTTCAGGCAGAGAAGAAGAAAAGAACTCTCCAGTTTATTGTTGACCTCGTATCTCTCAGTTTCTGGACAGTGCCCAGAGATTGGTCAGAGAAGTTCCCACCTCTCCATCCCCACTGGTCACTTGAGAAGTCCATCAGGTGAGATCTTTTCACAAAGCAATGCAAACATGATCCTTGTTTATCTTACAATTCATGAGAACTGACTCCATTATACCAAAACAAATCACAAGGCTGATTTTCAGAAACAACAAAGTCCAGGCGCCCACCCTCTCCCCTGACTTCAGCCACTTCTTTTGTCTTTCTTCAGTACCCATAAGCTCCCAGTAATTCGTTCCCTAGAAACTTATGGGAAAAAATTCTATAAGAAAACCCAACTCCCAACGACACAGGCACAGTGATGCTTGGGATGAGGGACTGTACATCCAGCAATCCCTCCCTTGGCATTCTCCTTCTATTATTCAACACACACATGGAAAAACAAACCCACTTCTGGCCTGAATATCAATACAGAGAATGATCTTCATTACTAAAAACATTGGGAACAGAGCCTGGTGACACCTTTCCTTCTGCTGCTTATTAATCTTCCCTTCACACGTGGAAAAAACCTGGATTCAGCCTTCCCCACAGGGCTGGCAGCAGGCAGGATGGGAAGGAGCTCACCCTGCCTGCCCCAGATTGGTTTCTGTGTCCTGCTAAATCAGATTCCAGGTGCCAGACAGGAGATTCCAAAGAAATTGGATATCAAAAGTTTAAATGCGTGGAGGACTCTCCCAGCTTTTATAAGAGCACAGCAATCAAAACAATGCAGGGATATTCCTCCTGGGATGTTTCTGCTGGCTGTGAGCTCCAACACCTCTCCCTGAGCAGATTCCTGCTGTTCCTGATCCCCATTTCTTCATGCCCAGGAGTCTGCCTGGTGGGACCCATCCAACATGGGGTGTCCGGATGTTGCTGTTAAGCCAGGAGTGGCGATGAACAAGGACGACACAGGATTTCTCAGAAGGCAAAAAGTCCAGTTTATTAAACTCTGCAAACACTTTTGCAGTGTGATTCACAGTCCAGAGATTGATTGGTTGACTGAGAATACAGTGAATCTATTGGAGGGAAAAAGACACCACCCTTTGGTAAACAATCCAGCACAACACCCCGTATCTCACGCTGTGCAGTCTTCAAAACATCAGGTGTTAGGTTTGTTTTCCTTCTTTTCCATGCTTTTCCCAGGGCCAGCCTGGGAGCTCAACTGCTTCTTTTTCTCTGATCAATCTCAGTGTCCACATCCTGACTCTTCCTCGGAGACTTGAAACCCCCAGAATTCCCACGGATACCTGCCAGGCTTGACTTTTCCAGGCTCTGGGATTTGCTCTGGAGGTTCCCCAGTTCAGCTTTTTCTGGGGGAAGGGTTTTCATAAAAATGTTAAAAAATATATTCAGGAATCGACCTAAGGAAGGACTTAGCTGTGTTTGTTGGAATTTAAGGAATAAAAGGCAGATGGTGAAAATTATTATTCCTTTTGCTTGGAGGAATCTCTCAACCCTTGTGTGGCAAGGTCGTAGAATCCTACAATTATGGAATACTTTGGGATTGAAGGGAATTTGAAGTTCATCCAGAGCCACCCCTGCCATGGCAGGGACCCCTCCCACTGTCCCAGGTGCTCCCAGCCCCAGTGTCCAGCCTGGCCTGGGGCACTGCCAGGGATCCAGGGGCAGCCCCAGCTGCTCTGGGCACCCTGTGCCAGGGAACAATCCCTCTTTTAGTGAGAAACTTCCCCTCCTTGTCTCACCTCCCTTCAAAACCAGGATGTTCCTATTTTCCCTCAGGTTTTATGAGTGGAAAGTGTTGAACAAATATCCAGGAACCTCCATGGACAGGAGGGAATAACATGAGAATCCCGTGGAATCCACACCCAGGGGTGGCCCTGGCTGTGGGGATGGAGAAGTGAGCAGGTTTGGGGCTGGAGGGCTCTCTGAACATCCCTTCCCAGCACAGGGGACTCCTCAAGCCCACTCCTGTCCTGAACAGGGATGTGGCACATGGAGAAGGAGCCTGGATTGGGGCTGGAGGAGGAGGCCCAGCTGGAGCTGCTGGATGGCTCCGTGTGATGGATCCGAGCCCTGGGTTACACAGGGATTATCCTGATCCTTTCATTAGCTTCAATCCTGCTTTTCTGCAGCACAGGCAAGGCTGTTCCAAGGAGAAAGGAGTGAGCAGTGCCAGAGCACACTCCCCCTTTCGGCCAAGGAGAAGGAGCTGGGAATAATCCCCTCTGTTAAACTGGGATGTGATTGACACCCCTGATCCCACTGTTCCTCACTTCAGAGTGGATGGAGCTGCTCTCACAGCAGCTCGGGAAAGGAGCAGGAAAAACCCCAGAAGAGGTTCCTTAATTAGGAAAATTTCATTTCTGCAGATTAACATATTTATTAGAGCCATTAATCATCCCTTCCTGTGTCCTACCAGAGAACATCCACCAGGAGGGTGGGATGGGGGAACTCCAGCAGGGAGCCAGTGGCCCCCAGAGGAGTATCCCAGCACAGAGCACCCTTCTGCTCCAGGGCCACTGGGAATGAGCCAGGAAGAGCCTTGACCAAGCTGTCAGCACTGGCACAAGAGGCTAAAAAAGGGCTGGGGAGGGACTGGGGACAAGGGATGGGGGGACAGCACACAGGGAAAGGCTCCCACTGCCAGAGGGCAGGAATGGCTGGGAGATTGGGCAGGAATTGTTCCCTGGGAGGGTGGGCAGCCCTGGCACAGGGTGCCCAGAGCAGCTGTGGCTGCCCCTGGATCCCTGGCAGTGCCCCAGGCCAGGCTGGACACTGGGGCTGGGAGCAGCCTGGGGCAGTGGGAGGGGTCCCTGCCATGGAGAAATGAGAGGATTTCCCTCCCAGGCCATTGTATGGACTCAGAGGAGCTGGTCTGGGGTCCCATCCAGTGGTGGGAGGGATGGGAATTGCTCCAGCCCTGATTTCCAGGTCATTTCTACCTCCTATCAACACCATATCAAAGCAGCTTCTCCCAACATCTGTCAGGCTCTGCCCCACTGCCCTCAGCCCCCCCAGGCCCAGCAGGTCCCACCCAGCAGCTCCCACCGTGAGGGCACTGCTTTAGAACTTCAAATGTGGAATATAAATAGAAAATACAAATTAAGGGATCACTTTGTACCCCTGAGGCTTCTCCTGGACCAGCTGGGGGTTGGGGGTTCCTTCTGCTGGGCTGTGACCCTTTGGGGGATCAGGGAGGTGTTGGTGTATCCTGGTGGGAGGGGACAGGGAGCCTGTCACCACTGTGCAGTGAAGTCTGTGCTCTCTACCCTTGCCTCAGTGACCTTCTTCCCTCTTTTCCCTTTTCCAGCACTCCTGGAGCCCACCCAGACTTTGAAGTCCTCAGTGACCTCAGCATCCCTATAACAAATGACTTAATTATTGTCCTGTTGGATTTTTCCTGCTAAACTGCATCTGCCCTGCTCCTGGAGGACAAGCAGAAGGAATTTGCTTTTCTCTCCCACAGATTCCTGGGCACAGCCATCAGGAGGAAAGGAAACTCGGTGACTTCTCTGAGTCTGCCCTAATTTCTGAGCCTGGGAAAGGGTGAGGAGCTGCTGTGTGCTCCAGCCTCCAAGGAGAGGGGACACCAGGGCAGGGGAGGGAGCAGTTCTGGGGAGGTCTGGGCTGAGCAGGAGGATTTGGCAGCACTTACAGACACTCAGGAATAAGGAATTTTTTTAGAGTGATGTTTCCTCTGAGCTCCAAAGGGGCAGATTCTGGCTGGATTTGCAGCGATGAACAGCACAGAGCTCATCCATCACACTCAGAGGGTTCCCCTAATTAGAGATCCCCTTTTGGAGCTTCGAGCCCAGCCAGTCCCTGACAGAATCCGAGCAGGGCCCTCCCTCTGCTCTGCTCCAACCAGGAGATTTTTCTTCATCTGCTTCTGACAACTGCCACGCTTGTTGGGAGCTGATGTGGCTGCTGGGAGCGGCTGGCCAGCAGCCAGAGAGCAGGAGTGGCTCAGTGTCAGTGCTGCAGCAGATAAGAGTTCCCAGGAGAGCCACAGCCTGGCCACGGTGGCACGTGGCACTGGCTCCCCCCAGTGTAGCCCAGTGCCTCCCAGTTCAGCAGGACTCAGCTGGGTTCACTCTCGGGATTTCCTGGCGATGACTGCAGTGTGAGGAGGGGATCACACCCCCCTTATCACACCCCCCTTATCACACACACACCCCTTATCTGCTCCGTGGGTTTGTGCCAAAGGCAGCAACACTCCATCAGCCCTGCCAGCCCAGCTGCCTTTCCTCTGGGCAGTGTCTGGGGTTATTTTGCCTCTGGACAGATGTTTGTGGTTATTTTGCCTCTGAGCAGATGTTTGTGGTTATCTTGCTTCTGTGCAGATGTCTGTGGTTATTTTACCTCTAGGCAGGTGTCTGTGGTTATCTTGCTTCTGTGCAGATGTCTGTGGTTATTTTGCCTATGAGCAGGTGTCTGTGGTTATTTTACCTCCAGGCAGGTGTCCATGGTTATTTTGCCTCTGTGCAGATATTTGTGGTTATTTTGCCTCTGTGCAGATGTCTGTGGTTATTTTAGCTCTAGGCAGGTGTCTGTGGTTATCTTGCCTCTGTGCAGATATTTGTGGTTATTTTACCTCTGTGCAGGTGTCTGTGGTTATTTTGCCTCTGGACAGATGTTTGTGGTTATCTTGCCTCTAAGCAGATGTCTGTGGTTATTTTAGCTCTAGGCAGGTGTCTGTGGTTATTTTACCTCTAGGCAGATGTCTGTGGTTATTTTGCCTCTGAGCAGATGTTTGTGGTTCTCTATCTTGCCTCTGAGCAGATGTTTGTGGTTATTTTGCCTTTATTCCCACAGCCATCACCTGCTATCAATCTGCATCCCACAAGCGTTCCAGCTAATCAGTCACTAATTACATGATTGAATACCTCAGTGGCTTTTAGGAATATCACACCGTGCCCTGGCAGGAGTCAGGGATGTGCCAAAGATCCTGGGCAAACCACCTGGGAAGGGAAACGTTTCTCCAAAGGCCAGGCTGGTGGTTGTGGTCCTGTCAGTGTGGCCAGCTGCTCCTGTGGAGGTCCTTGCTGCTGGAAGGAGAAGAGGCTGGAATTGGTGTGGTGCAGTTTCAAAGCCCAAATCTGCCCCTGCAGATGCATTTCTGATCCCTCTTTCTGATGGAGAAGGTTTAGAAAGAAGTCCATGATTTTCCCTGAGTACCAATGGCCTCACGATTCATTTTGTGCCTTCAGAAAAGTCCTGTCCCCACTTCCAGTCACCTGTCCTTGGTGAGCGAGGCAGAGGTGACAATCTGTGAGGAAAAAGCCACTTTTTACTGCTCAGGCCAAAGTCCTGCTTGGCCTTTGGCAGCACCACAGCAGAGATGTTTGTCCCAGAGCTCCTGAGAACAGGAGGTGATCCCGTGGATCAGGACAGGGCTCAGCACTGGCAGCAATTTGGGACCTGAATCCTGGCAGGGAGATGTCACCTCAAAATGACAGCAAGAACTCACCCCAGGCAAGAGCTGCAGTGAAGCCTCTGTTGCTCCATAGCAGGAGGATGCATGGGCAGAACTGCAGCAGCCAGGGAATTTTGGGAATTTCCTTTCTGTGTCTGACATCTTAAAACTTTTCTCTCGCAATTTGCTGGAGTTATTGTCAGAAATACCAAGTTAGATGGACCTCTTGTGGTGATTTATCTTTTGGAAGCATGGCAACATGGAACAAAATATCCAGGATTTGTTTTGACCTCCATACCCATTAAATATTAACCTCATTTGCTCGCTAAGTGGAGAAGACAGGACACCAGGTCCATGGAGGGAATCTCTTCCTGTCTCCTCCATAACTCAGCTAATGATGATTTTGGAAGGCCAACTGTTCCAGGGAGCTGAATCCCAGCACAGGGCACGGGGCTGGCACAGGGAGTGGCAGGAGATAATCGGGATGTGCTGGAGCAGATGCAGCAGCAGAGGAAGACAAATGGGTGGGAGTTGGAAGGGAAGCAGCCACAATGAATAGGGGCTGCGAGACCTGAGAGATTAAACAAGATAAAAAGCAATAAATATGTACCTTCGTGGTAAACAAGGATTAATGGGCAGGGGGAGGCTGCCAGGAGAGGTCTGCTGCAGCCAGGAGAGGGTGACAGGACTAACAAGATGCTGAGGAGACAGAAGAGTGCTGGCAAACCTTGAACCATCACAGTGAGGAGGAAAAGAGGAGCCCAGGATGGGGCTGGCTGGGAGAAAGGACAGGGAGACAACAGGAACATGGTGACAACAGTGGCCAAATTGGTGTCACCTGCCACGGCAGAGGCACGGGGTGATGCAGACAGTCAGCCCTGCAGCAGCTTGAGGCCCCTCACACCAGCTCCTGGGGGTCTTTGGGAACCAAAACTGCTCTCCTAGGGAAGGATGAAGCCTCATGGAAAGGATGAAACCTCCCACCAGCTGCTCCATTTTATTGCCTGCAGAGAAGCAGAGGTCAAACCCTTTTTCCCTTTTCCTTTACAGCAGGACTTCCAAGGGTTCTTCCCCAGAGGTTTGATCCTCCTGCCCAGAGGACCCAAACACCTTCACCCCCAGCTCTGGGCACTCCCTGCCCTCTGGTGACATTGCAGAGATCCACAGGAGAGGAAGAGGAGGGTGAGGGAGAATTATTTTCCCACCTTGGAGAGGATTTTTCCCAGCTTGGAGAGGATTTTGGAGAAGAGGAGCTGGGGATGTGGCAGGAATTCTGGCAGGAATTCAAGGGAGAGTGAGTGCTAAATTCTCCACCAGGTGCTGAGAGAAGGGAGCCATTCATTAAATGGAATTTCCCTTTTCCCACCAGGCTGCAGATTCCGCAGTGATAAAATTAATTAACAACTGCAATTAAACCCAAACCTTCCCTGCTTTGTCAGGATGAGCTGGGGTTTGTAATGGCTCCAGCATTCAGGGGAAAGCAAGAGGAAGTGCTCAGAGGTTGGGATCCTTTGAGCCCTAAATCACTTTGTTCTTGTGGAAAAGTTTATTAGGAGGCTTGGATTTGGGAAGGCAGGATCCAAATTCCCTGAGTATCCTGGGAAACGATAGCCAGGAGAGCTCCAGCTCTGAAGATGGGCTCCAGCTTCAAGATCTCAGGGGTGCTGGATTCATGGCAGAGGGTGAGAAAGGTCCTGAGTGAAGAAAGTGTGGATGCCCAGAGCAGCTGTGGCTGCCCCTGGATCCCTGGCAGTGCCCCAGGCCAGGCTGGACACTGGGGCTGGGAGCAGCCTGGGGCAGTGGGAGGGGTCCCTGCCAGGGCAGGGGTGGCTCTGGGTGGGCTTTGAGGGCCCTTGTCCAAGGCCCCTCTCAAACAGAAGTGCTGGCACTGCTGATGCCCAAATTTTCCGGAGTGTGAATCCTAACTCCGACTTCTGGGAGCAGCAATCCCATCTTGTCCGTGCTCTTAATTAAATCAATTATCAGAAGTAATTGAATTAAGAGCCATTTATACAGAGCCTGAGTATTTCAGGTCTTTGTAGAGCCCTGAAGAGAGCAAAGCTTTCAAGCAGCCAATCTATCCAGGGAATCCAAACCCGGCCAGAGCAAGGAGAGAGGAAAACTCAGGGAAAAGCTCCACATTAAGACATCAGCAGTGTGCAGGGGAGGTGCCTGTGAGGCTGTGCAGCTTCTGGCTATGGAGCCCCCAAGATCAGATGGAATAAAAGCCCTGAGCAGCCTTGTCTGACCCCAAACTCCGAGCAGGAGATTGGTCCAGAGCCCTCCTGAGGAGCCTCCAAGCTGAATTCTGTGTGACCACATCAGTCATTAATGGGACATTGGCTCTCTTGGTGCTGCACAATTATTAATTATCCATTGGATAACTCCTGTTAGGCTACCAGCAAACCTCTCCAGCCTTTTTCATCCCTTTTTTAGGGATTCAGTAATGCAGGAAGCACAGGAAGAGCAAACCCTGCAGCCAAGAGCAGCAGCATCTTAATTACAGCTCCCTGCAAGTACGAGGAATCGTTTCAGAAGGAACAAAATACTTGGGTTGGTGTTTTTAGCAGAGGCAATTCAGGGTTTCCTAGGCTTGGATTTTAAATTAACGTGGCAGAATTCCCTGGGAACGACAAGGGCTCTGCCACTACAGCAATAAGGAAAGATTAGCACTTGGAGGGGAACATTTCAATTTGCCTACAGGTGGCATTTAAACCTTCTTGGCTGTGCCTTTCCCGTCCTCATTCCCTGCAATGGGCTGCCTGCCTGCCTAGCTGGGATAATGAAGTGGCAGCGGTGCAGGAATAATAAAAAAAAAAACCAGCATTAATGCCTTTTAATTCCATCTAAAGGGAAACAAGCAAAAGGCTGCCTTTGTGCAGACACGGAGCCTGGCGTGGCGCCTGGAGCTCTTCTCCATCAAGGATCCCTTGGAATGCCAGGGGAGGAAAAGCCTTTCTGGGTAAAAACTTTGCCTTTCCCTCCCCAGAGATGCCCCTGTGGCTACACCACAGCCAGAGGAGGAACCAATTCCCATTGTTAGGTTCTGAGGGCTGAGCTTTACAGCAGCGATTGGGGTTTAATAACAGGGATTAAACAGAAATCTGGAATATTTGCCTCGCACAAAATGGGGATCAAATGGAAGCTGAACTCTGGAGAAGGGAAAAAACCTTTCAGACAGACTGGCTCCAGAAAGAGGGGAGAGATTAATATTGGCTAGATCCTGTGGGATCATCCCTGCTTGTGGATTTTATTTTTATTTGGAACATCTCAAAAAAAAAAAAAAAAAAAAAAAAAAAAAAAAAAAAAAAAAAAAAAAAAAAAAAAAGATTCCATGGCATAAATTCTCGATAGATTTTTCTTCCCTCAGTTTCGGAAACACTTGTCAGCACCATGAAATGGCCAAAGAGGCACTACAGAGAGGGCAAATCCTGCGGGAGCCAGGGCACCTTCTGCCGGGGGTGTCGGGAGAGCCCCTGGCTGCCCCAGCGCGGTCCCCGCCGTGTCACACGGAGTTTCCCTCTCATCCCGGCGCTGCTTTTGGGCACCACCTACCGGCTCCTCAGCCTCACGGATCGGGGAGAGACGGGGAAAAGCGCTGCCAGTGTGGAAAAGCCGAGGATTGCCTTAAATCCCGCCCGGCTGCCGAGGCAGAGCGGGGTCTGCGTGCGGGGACCGGACCCCGCTCCGCATCCTTCAGCCGGGAGAGATTCCTGCCCCGGCTGGGCTGGGAACACATCCAGCAAGGGCAGGGATGCAATCCTAGCTGGGTTTGAACCGTGCAGAGGCCAAGGAGTTACTGGGGAAATCTCCTCATGGATCACGCAGATTTATTGGAGTTCATGGAGCTGTGCGCGTGGAAGGGTTGGGGCTGCACGCATGTGGGATTGTTTGGATTTTTAGGATTGACTGCAAGTCTTTACCTGTGGGAATGAGGCAGGTCATGATGGAGCTCCTCTGATGAGACCAGTGGTCACCTCCCAGCTTTCTTCTTCCCAAACAAAGGAGCACTGGGGTGAACACGTTGTCCCAATCTTTGTCCCTCAGCAGGTGCAGGGATTCAGGAATGCCGGGATGAGAGTGCAATGTCCAGCCCAGAGCCCCACAGCACCTGCGGTGAGGAATTGCAAAGCACTTGGATCACGGATTGTGTCCTGTTAAGATGCTTTTAATCCTTTTTTTTGCCGTTTTGGTTTTACACCCACAGGTGTTGTTTGTCTTCACCAGTGGAAAAACAGGACTCTCCTTCTTGCATGGAATCATGGAATGGTTTTGGTGGAAAGGGTCTTAAAGGTCATTCCATTCCACCCCTGCCATGGAACACTTCCCACTGCCCCAGGCTGCTCCCAGGGATCCAGGGGCAGCCACAGCTGCTCTGGGCACCCTGTGCCAGGGCTGCCCACCCTCCCAGGGAGTGACCACCCTAGAGTGACCACCCCAGAGTGACCACCCCAGCATGTCCACTCCAGAGTGTCCACCAGAGTGACCACACCACAGTGACCACCCCAGAACGACCTTCCCAGAGTGCCCAGAGCACCCTGCCCACCACAGTGACCTCTCTGTAGTGACCACCCCAGAGTAGTAGTGACCACCACAGCACGACCACCCCAGAGTTGTGGTGACCACAATAGCATGTCCACCCCAGAGTGCCCTCCAGCTGCCCAGAGTGCTCCTGTGCCAGTGCCAGCTCCAGCAGAGCCCCCCAGCCCTGGCACAGCCGTGCTGTGACGGTGACAGGAGGAGGAGGAGGATTCCTGCACGGATTTGTCACTGACGCTGGGAAATCATTTGGGGTTTGCTAATTGGATAACAAGGCAATTACAGCCTTGCATGTGTAATTCCCTGCTCCGAGTGTGCCCAGACCATGGGATGAGGATGTCTCGGTGTGGGGGGAGGTTGGGATCAGCCCCTGAAGGAGCTGTTCGACATCAGAGCTCTGCTCAGACGCGGGGAGAGCCTCCCAGCTCTGCCCACAGCCTGCAGAGCCCTGACCCAGCCCCTTCCCTGCTCTGCACTGAGTCCTGCAGGACTGCCCGGGGAGCCCAACACTCCTGGGAGCACCAGGAAGCTCCTGAGGGATGCACACACCCCAAACCCAGCCCAAACCCAGCCCAACCCCCCCTGCCACACCGGGATGGGGCTCACAGTGCTCCACGCCCCTCCTGGGCACCCCTGCCCTCCTCTCCTGGACAGGTGAGAAATGTCCTCTCTTGTAGCTCCTCCACCTCTGAAAGGCCAAGCTCCCCTTTCCAGACAAAGCACCCCAAATTCACCTTTCTCTCACTGCCCTCTGGATGAACTCTTGCCAAGGTGATATTTGTGGGGTTTTCTTCCTTTTTCCAGTAGTCAGAGTCTTTCAGATCTCTCCTTTCCCCCCTCCCACCGTTCCCACCAGAGGGGTAGCAGTGGGACACACATCTTCAGGCAGGGCTGTGGCAGCACCTGGCTCAAGGGAGCTTCTGCCTTGAGATCTCACAACATTCCCACCTCTCCTTACAGTCTCATTCCATGGTTTTCATTAGGAAGAGCTGCTCCCCTTCCTCTGCCCCAGTGTCCAGCCTGGCCTGGGGCACTGCCAGGGATCCAGGGGCAGCCACAGCTGCTCTGGGCACCCTGTGCCAGGGCTGCCCACCCTCCCGGGGAACAATTCCTTCCAAACATCCAGGATTTTGCCAAATTCTGCATCTCTCTTTCAAACTTCAGCCCAGCACCTGACCCCTTTTCCTCTGGGAAGGGGGGATCCAGCCTGGTAACTCCTCTTTTGGGATCTTCTCTGCAGATCCTCCTGCTTAATCCTTTGAGCTCCTGGAGGCCCAAAGTCACTTGGGAATATCTAAGTAAAGCAAAAATGAATGCCTTTAGCAACAAAATAATCAGGGAATCATGGAATATCCTGAGCTGGATCCACAGGGATCATGGACTCCAACTCCTGGCCCTGCACAGACACCCCAAAATCCCACCCTGTGCCTGGAGCTTCAAGCAGCCTTACACCCAGGGAGACCTCTGGGGTCATTAAATCTTTATCTACTCCATTTCCTCCCTCTGTCTACTCTAAAATTTCACTCTTTTATTTTACTGAAGGAGTTTTATACTCTGAGTCTCAGATTTAGCTGCAATTCTGACAGAATTGTCTCTGACCATGCTCATAAATCTGTTCTGCGCCAAAAAACTTTGATTTTTGCTTTGTTTTGCACTGGAATCAGGAGCACTGTCACTGCTATTGTGGAAATGCCACAAAACTACATCACTATAATTTTTATGTCCCTGTTGCAAAATGCCTTTGTGCTGTGTTTGCATTTTCAATTTGCTGCTGGAACAATAACATCCCATTTGGGTCACAATCAGGGGCCTTGTGCTAGGATAAAATTTTATGTCTAATCAGAATAATTTGGGTTGTTTTGTGGGCATTTGGAGGTTTGTGATGTCCCAAACCATTCGCTTTGTTGCTTTTAAGTGGCCAGGTGTGTTAAGCAGGGGCTTTGCTGTCAGTCAGCCACCCATAATTGGCTTTGGAAGCAGACACTTGTGGGCTTTGGAATATTTACAAGCAAGTGGTGACATTTTCAACAAATCAGGCAAAGCTGCTGACTCAAAAAAGCCTCATTTTTGTGACTATCAGCACCATGACCTCCCTGGTTTGGAAGGAAAAAGAAGGGCTTGTGCTGCTTAGAGCTGACAATGAGGTTTCCCAGCTTTTCTCAGATCCACGGGGTTTTCCTAAAGCAGCTCAGTGGTGGAAACTGCCCTTGGAGGGATGGAATCCAGCCCTGCACAAGGACTCAAACTCCAGCCAGGAAAAGTTTTACCTTAGGGAATGTTTTATTAGGATTAGCTACTGAATCATAAAATCATGGAATGGGTTGGGTTGGAAAGAACCTTAAATCCCACCCAGTGCCCCCCCTGCCATGGCAGGGACCCCTCCCACTGCCCCAGGCTGCTCCAAATCCCATCCAGCCTGGCCTGGGGCACTGCCAGGGATCCAGGGGCAGCCACAGCCGCTCTGGGCACCCTGTGCCAGGGCCTGCCCACCCTCCCAGGGAACAATTCCTGCCCAGTATCCCAGCCATTCCTGCCCTCTGGCAGTGGGAGCCATTCCCTGTGTGCTGTCCCCCCAGCCCTTGTCCCCAGTCCCTCCTCACCTCTCCTGTTGACTCCTTTCAGGTCCTGGAAGACCAAAATTGGGTCAAATCAGTGTCTCTTCTCCAGGCTGGACAATCCCAACCCTCCCAGTCTTTCTACAGCTGCCCAGGGAGCAACAAAATTCCCACTTCTCCTTATCAACAAAATGCATCGAGCAGGGCTGCACTGTCCTTCATCACATTCCCAGTGGAGATTCCTTGTGAGGTCTGGCTGAAAATCATTAAAATTCAAGATTAATTCTAAAATAGTCATAATTCTATCCTTCCTGAGAGCAATCCCAGCACCTGGAGTCAAACACAGCCTGTAACTGAGAGAATCTTTTCTGTGGCCGTGTCTGCAGTATCTTTGGGAGCTGCCACAGGACACCACAGCTCCATGAAATCCATGATATTTTGTCTTTTTCTCCTTAGACTCAGTTCTGCATCACTCTCGGAGCTGTGACAGCCACCACAAAAACGGTGACACATTCCTGTCTAAGCTTTACACCTCCAGCTCTTCAGGAGGCTAAAATTCAGCACTGGAGTTGAGCCCAGCTGAAAAACCAGCTTGGATTTGGGTTCCAAGATGGAAATAACCTGATGTTGGCAAACTGGTGTTCTGGGAGGTAACCATAGAAACATTCCCAGGGATGGATGGGGGAGATTCAGAGTTGCAGGAAGGCAGGAACAGGCTCTGGATCTGGCTCTGTTCCTGTGAGGGCATCACCTTGGTGAGGGGTTATTGACTGCATGCAGGAGCTGCCTCCATGCAGCTCCAGGTGATTCCCACATGGATGAGAGCCCCTCTTCCCACAGGAACAGCAGCTCCTGTGTGTTCACAGTGCAGGCGTGGCAGCTCACACTTCCATTCTTATTCCATTATTCCATTATGGAGTGTGAGCACAGGGGCTGGAGAGCCCCGAGCAGGAAACTGGGACCAAACTGCTGCTGCCCTTGGAGCCAGCAGTTGGATGTCCTGGGAAAGGCTCCTGCTTTTAAATTTGGGAAGAGTCCAGTGAGTGCACGGGAGAACTTCCCAATTTGGCACAGGGCTGAAACTCTTCTCCTGAGGAGCAGCTGAGTGAGAGGGAGAGGAGAAGGCTCCAGGGAGAGCTCAGAGCCCCTGCCAGGGCACAGAGGGGATCCCAGAGAGGCTGGGGACAAGGGATTGAGGGACAGCACACAGGGAATGGCTCCCACTGCCAGAGGGCAGGAATGGCTGGGAGATTGGGCAGGAATTGTTCCCTGGGAGGGTGGGCAGCCCTGGCACAGGGTGCCCAGAGCAGCTGTGGCTGCCCCTGGATCCCTGGCAGTGCCCCAGGCCAGGCTGGATGGGATTTGGAGCAGCCTGGGGCAGTGGGAGGGGTCCCTGCCCAGGGCAGGGGTGGCACTGGGTGGGTTTTAAGGTCTGTTCTCACCCAGCCCATTCCCTGATTCCAGGACACAGCCCTGATCCAAAGGCCAGCAGGTGCCATCCCCCAGCAGCTCTCAGCCCTCCCCAGGCAATCCAGGCCTGGCAGAAGCTGCAATTCCCAAAATACAGACTTGCACCTGTCCTTGTAGGTTTGAGCAGCTCATTATTTATTGCATCCTTTTGTTTTAGGAACTCAAGACCTAACTCTGTTTGCCAAAAACAAACTGTGCCACTCGTGTGACACAAAAGCACCCAGAGGCATTTTCCATCCTCTTTTCAAGGGCAGGCACAAGTTTTTGGACAAGTCTCCCCATTGATCAACTTCCACATACATAAAAATCCAAATTAAAACTTGATTGGCTTTGGGAGTGTAGCCCTGTGCTCCCCACACCTGTTTGGATGATCTCTAATGAATCATTAGTGGGAATCAGAAGAGCAATCAGACCTTAATTTGTTTCACGATCCTCCTGTGAGATTCCATGTTTATTTTAATTATATTGAAAACCAGGAATCTTTCATGGAAACTTGCTCTGAACTTGCTGCTGTGACAGTGAAAATAAAAATGAAAGGAGACATAAATCCATGAATTCAATAAAAACACACAGATATTAGGATATTTCTCCACTCCCTGCCTGCCACTGAACCTACAGAATAAATAAAGCCTGGACAGAGAATCCCAGAATCGTCACAGAATCATGGAATGATTCATGGAATTTGGGTTAGAGGAGAGCTTAAAGCCCATCCAGTCCCAGTCCCTGCCATGGGCCATCCACTGGACCAGCAGCAGAGGAGATGGGGCTCAGGAAGGGCTCAGCACAGAGATCCCATTCCAGAGGTTTTCCAGAAGAAAGGATGTGGGTCCAAGGCCTGGACATTCCTCCATGGAAATTACATTCCATATGTCTTCAAAACAAAAACAATGCTGTGAGCCCCAGGTACCATCAAACTGCTCCCCCAAAACACCAGGAAGGACCAAGGCTTTAATGGGCCCATGGAGATTTTCATGTCTCTGGTTTTAATTCTTGCTTTAAATTCAGCCCAGCTGCTTCTTGCATGCATTCCAGACTCATGGAACCTCTGAGACTGGAAAAACCTTCCAGGATTTTTCTCCAGTCCCAGCTGTGCCCATCCCCACCCTGTCCCCAGCCCAGAGCCCTCAGTGCCTTCCAGGGATGGGGGCTCCAAACCTCCCTGGGCAGCCCCTGCCGAGTCCTGAGCCCCCTTTTCCCTGGGGAAATTCCCCCTGCTGTCCATCCTGACCTTCCCCTGGCACAGCCTGAGGCCTCTGCCTCACATCTATGGGTGTGCCCAGGGAGTGAGGACTCACAGGGCTGAATCTCACAGCATCACCCTCACTGGAGCTGGCCCAGCTCGTTGTCACAGCCTACAAACCCTGTTTTCACCAGGGAAAAAAAAATTACCTGGGAAAACAAATCTCCTATTTCTACCCCAACCCTGATGTCTTGCTAATGGTACAACACACAGAGAGCCACAGCTGAGTTATTTGTCTTTTCTTTTCCCTGTGTCAAAGGCTAAAATAAACCCAGAGCAGAATCCAAACCCAAAAACCCAGCCCCATTTCTCCCTTTCCAACATGCTCCTGGTAATAAATTTGGGCTGATGATCTATTTGAAGGGGACACACTCCTGCCCTTTCTTTGTGGTATCTGGACAGCTTCTCTCTAAAATTAATAACAAGAATTAAATCCCCAGTGAGCTCCAGGCAGTATCTGATCCTTCTCCCTGCCAAGGACAAAGCTCTGCTCCATGTGGGTTTAACAGGGCTCTGATAACCAGAGCAGAGAGAAGAATTGGGTTTTAACAGAAGGATTTCTAGAGATTTTCAAATATAGTCCCAAAAGGAACGTGAAACCAAACATTGATATTTTCTTCCCGGGTAATTCTTAAGGGGCAAATTCCAAGCAGCCAATGAAAGGATTTAATTTGGACACAATGCAGTGGGATTTTGATTCTGAAATTGGATAATCAATTACAATATATTGTATTATAAACATATTGGTCTCTGCAGTGTGGCAGGCAACAGTTGGACAAGAAAATGGGGAAAGTTTCAATTGCAATATCCTGCAGGGATCAAAAATCCTCCACTTGGAGAGCCAAGACAGCAGGAGGCAGAGGGAAATCCTGGAGGCTTTCAGAGTGGAAGGAGCTCTGGTCACATGGGGTTTGTTGGGTCTGATGCAGACCCTTCCAAAGGAGGTGGTGACCCAGAGCAGAGGGACTGGGCACTCCTGGGTCACACTCATGGCCAGAGGCAGATCCTCCACCTGGGATTTCAGCTCACTTCTGTCACTGCGACATGGAATCACAGCATCCTGGAAAATCCTGAGCTGGGAGGGACCCAAAAAAGCTGGAGAGGGACTGGGGACAAGGGATGGAGGGACAGGACATAGGGAATGGCTGGATGGGATATTGGGCAGGAATTGTTCCCTGGGAAGGACCCACCAGGAACATCAAATCCAGCTCCCAGTCCTGCACAGGCTCCCCAGCAATCCCACCAGGACCTGATGAAATGAAAACTCTCTGTCACCCCTGTCTGAGGTCCCAGGGCAAGATGTGAACAGAAGTGTGTGTTCTATCCCAGCTGCTGGAAGCAGGCAGGGCAGGGTTCCTTCTCTCCTCCATCCCCACCCCGAGAGCTCCAGGGGGATATCCTCCTTAATGGGCCAGCTAAAAACGGGCTGTAAACCCAGCTGGGGCAGTTTTCTTTATCCCTTCCAGGACCCATCCTCCCTCCAGCACAGATCTTCTGCCCAGGGGCCACTGAGTCTCCTCCCATGGCTGAGAAACTGAGCCCATCCCCTGGCAGAGCTGCAGCCAGGGCAGGAGCCCAGCATTCCCACCTGGACACAACCTGAGCTTTGGCAGCCCAGGGCAGCCTTCACTGCATTCCCAGAGGAAACCTGGGCCCAGCCACAGCTGCACTGGCCCTGCAGGGGGAATGTGCCCCTTGCTGGGGATCCCTGCCCCAGCAGAGCCCCCGTGCCCCTGCAGCAGCTGCAGCCATGGGATGGCTCTGCTGGAGCCCTGACCCACGGGGGCAGGGGGATCCTGACTCTGCCACTGGGGCTGGGTTTTGTAGCACTGCATTTTTATTTAATTCTCCTAATAAAGAGCTGTTGTTGCTATTCCCTGAGAGCCCCTTCATTTCGAAATGATAATAATCTGGAGGGAGGGGGTTTGCATTCTCCATTCCAAGGGAGGCTCCTGCCCTGCTCAGCAGACACCTGTCATTCAAACTGAGACAAACTCTAAGGCACATCTTCCCATCCCCTGATCTCCATGTGAAAACAGAGGGAAGGAAAACACAATTTTGTGCCTGCACTTGGAGCATCTCAGGATTCAGTCTGAGGGCTNGGCAGGAATTGTTCCCTGGGAAGGACCCACCAGGAACATCAAATCCAGCTCCCAGTCCTGCACAGGCTCCCCAGCAATCCCACCAGGACCTGATGAAATGAAAACTCTCTGTCACCCCTGTCTGAGGTCCCAGGGCAAGATGTGAACAGAAGTGTGTGTTCTATCCCAGCTGCTGGAAGCAGGCAGGGCAGGGTTCCTTCTCTCCTCCATCCCCACCCCGAGAGCTCCATGGGGATATCCTCCTTAATGGGCCAGCTAAAAACGGGCTGTAAACCCAGCTGGGGCAGTTTTCTTTATCCCTTCCAGGACCCATCCTCCCTCCAGCACAGATCTTCTGCCCAGGGGCCACTGAGTCTCCTCCCATGGCTGAGAAACTGAGCCCATCCCCTGGCAGAGCTGCAGCCAGGGCAGGAGCCCAGCATTCCCACCTGGACACAACCTGAGCTTTGGCAGCCCAGGGCAGCCTTCACTGCATTCCCAGAGGAAACCTGGGCCCAGCCACAGCTGCACTGGCCCTGCAGGGGGAATGTGCCCCTTGCTGGGGATCCCTGCCCCAGCAGAGCCCCCGTGCCCCTGCAGCAGCTGCAGCCATGGGATGGCTCTGCTGGAGCCCTGACCCACGGGGGCAGGGGGATCCTGACTCTGCCACTGGGGCTGGGTTTTGTAGCACTGCATTTTTATTTAATTCTCCTAATAAAGAGCTGTTGTTGCTATTCCCTGAGAGCCCCTTCATTTCGAAATGATAATAATCTGGAGGGAGGGGGTTTGCATTCTCCATTCCAAGGGAGGCTCCTGCCCTGCTCAGCAGACACCTGTCATTCAAACTGAGACAAACTCTAAGGCACATCTTCCCATCCCCTGATCTCCATGTGAAAACAGAGGGAAGGAAAACACAATTTTGTGCCTGCACTTGGAGCATCTCAGGATTCAGTCTGAGGGCTTCAATCTGTTAAAAAAAAAAAAAAAAAAAAAGAATCCTCTGAGGGCTTCAGGTGCATCTTTGTGCTCAATAACAACTCCTGTCTTTTCTCCAGGTGTTTCTTTAGGTACAGATGGAATTCCCTGGTCCTTACAGACACCAAGCACAAGACTTGTGCAATTCAGCCTTATTCTGAGGGAATAAAACACCAAATGAAACGAAATTTTAAATGAAAAAACCCAAACCATCCCTTGAGTCTGGTGAATATCTGCCCTCACATCATCCTGCTGCCCATTTTCACTGGAGAATCTCAGGAATTCCCATTCCCACTCAGTTCTGGCATTTAGGAGTTGCTCCTGTATCCCTGTTCCAGCTGAGCCAGCCCAACCTCCCTTGTCCATCCTGGAGGCCATTCCAGCTCTCCATCCCTCTTGCTGCCTTTCTTTTCTCAAATTTCTCTTTTCCAACCTGTCCCTGCTTTTCTAGCACAGGGACCAGGAGTGCACCGTGGAGGAGCAGAGCCTGCTGCTGTCCTCTCCACCCCCTAACATCACCTCAAGACCCTGGGGCATCACTGAGCCTGCATGGGCAAGGACTCCTCAGAGCTGCTCCAGGATTGCCCTCCCGAGCAGGATCAGCCACTGCAGGGCACACCTGGGGAAGTGTTGGGTTTGCTTGGCAGTTGTTGCTTTGCCTTGGAGTTTCCTGACCCAGGAGCATCCCAGGCTCCTGCAGCAGCTCTCTGCCACCCCCTGCCATTCCCCCTCCGAGGTGGGGATGACTCAGGAGGAGCCCTGAGATTGGGTTTCTCCTTCCAGCTGAACTGAGGGAAGGAAGGAGATGAGGCTGACTTTACTCATCCTAGAGGGAAAAAAAAAAAACACACAGCAGAAAATTTAAAGTTCTGGAGAATAATTTTCCTAATTAAATCCCAGACTCTGAGCCCCAAACCCAGTGTATTTATTAATCTTATGACTCAGAAGTGCATTTTTCTATACCTGGCTCATCTGTCTTGTTCTTTAACTGCTGTTCTGTGTCCATCTCCAGGAACATTGGCTGAGAAATATTAGATATAAAAAAGAATGGATGGATGGAACCTAATACATGTAAAGAAACTCTTGGATTTTACTGTTTTCCCTGTATTTTTGTCACGTTGAGAAATGCATGGAAATTCCCCACACAAGTAGGGCAATAACACTGAGCAACTGAAAGATGCTGTATAATAACCTGGAATATTAAAATTAATTGTTTAATTGAAAGGAATTGGGTGAATTAATACAGCAATACAACCTCCAAAGTGGAGAATGTGCTTAAAAATTCACTATTTATTATTTGTACTTTATTTTATGCATTTTTTGCAGTAGAAAATGGAAAAGCTCCTTGTGCACTCCAGACATCTCAGATCCACATAATTCTAATTCATTCCATCAAATCACAAGTCACACTTCCTGAACTAGTGCATACAGAGATTGCTTATCAAATGGACCTGACCTGGACAATGCAGGGAAGTTGAAATGTTAAACTCATTGAGATAAAAGTTCCAAGAAAAATGGATCTCCTCTCCTCTCCTCTCCTCTCCTNCCTCCCCTCCCCTGGTTTCACTCCATGGATTCTCCATGCCACAGGAGAAATCCTCACTGGCTGCTCTTCCTTCATCCCCTGGGGTTCCTGTGAGGCCATGGGCTCTGCTTTGAGGTCACTGTCCCAGGGATAATTCCTGTAAAAATCCAGCTTTTCTTAGGCATTTCCTATGTCCATGTCATTTTTGGGACCATCCTGGCAGAGAATGGGAATGCCTCAGTCAGGGATGCACCAAACGCTTTTTCATGTCTCTGGAAACCCATCTCAAATACAAAGTGAGGAGTCATCCACAGGGGGCCTGGGTGGGACCTTCTGACCTGCAGAGTTCAGCAGAGGATTCCCCTCGAGGTCCACCTGCCCTGGAGCCCCGTGCAGGGATGAGGAGATCCAGTGAACTGCAGTGGGATCAAGACAGAAATTTGGAATTGTTTTTGCTGTCCCATGGGAGGATCTTGAAAACCCTGGAAGAAGATCCTGAGGATGGAGACCTGAGCATGAGGAGCTCTGAAGCCTGCTCTTTGCCAGCAGCTTTCAGGCTGTGGCTGGAAGACTTCTTCCCAAAGAAAAGAATGCAAAAGGCTGAACACAGCTTTCCTGATTCTCCTTTGGGAAGGAACAGATCCAAAGGGAAGCTGGGTGTGAAAGCACCACAGTGCCTCCAGCCTCTGCTCACCAACCTCCTGTGAGAAGCTCCTCCTCTGCTCCTCTCACCTGGGCACCCATCACTCCTTCCTGGATAAATCCTGATGTCCCTAAAAAGATTTATTCTGAGTCCCCAGATCCTTGCTGTGCACCCCGTTCCCTTGGGAGTCCTGCAGGTGGGAGTTTCATTTCCCAGCACCTCTCCACAGACCTGACCACAAACTCCACTCTGGACAGACACCAGCAGGTTCATTGCTTTATTTAAAGCAAATTTATTTAAATTGCTGCATTTCAAATGAATTCAGCTCAGATTCCAACTCCTTCAACTCAGACCCATGGCATGGCAGAGTTTCTTTTGGAGAGCAAAATCACTCCTTCCTTGCCTTCAGGGATAAAAGTTTGGGGTCATTGTTTTGTCTCAGTCCACTGGGATTACCCAGCACACCTGAAATCCAGAGTTTCATCACAAACACACAAGGAAATATGAAATTATTGTCTGGAGCATTCCAGGATTCTGTTACAAACTGGAGATCTCCTTGTCATTACCAGCTCCTTCCATTGGCACTTTTTTTCCTGGGAAGCTTTGAACCCATTAGCATAATAAGCTGTTCCTCAAACCCTGATTGCTAATTAAAGCCATATATTATTGTCAGCTCCCCCATTGCTGTGTGGGCTCAGTTTTCCCTCATTAAAGTGTAATAAATTCTTCTTGTTTTTCCTTTCTTTTTGTTTCCTTTTTCCATCTTTTTTTTTTAAACTTGCAAAAAACAAACTCAGAACGAACTCACATAAACCTGGATTAGTTCTTTCTCTGCTTTCTGGAGGGAAACTCTACAGCTTATTCAGCATATTTTCCATGTGTTCTCCACAAATAAGGGACTGTATTGACTCCCAAAGATATCACAAAGCTCAGGAGCTAATTAAAAGTCAGCCTCTGTGCAATTATCACGGCACAGGGAGAGCACAAACAGCTCAAAATTCTCGGATTTTCTTTGAAACTCAACCCTGGAGTTACTCTGTGCAAATACTAACTGAGGGAGTCAATTACCAAAAAAAAAAAAGAAAAGAAAAAAAGCCAGGGAATGGTGATTGTTCTCAGCACAGAGGGGGTTTAAACAGCTCAGGAGTCCCACGAGGGTTCCATGACCCAAAATTAGGAGACAAAAGGAGATGTGGGATGTTAGATTGGAACCCAGCTGAGCAGCCTCTTCCCACAGAGGAAATATCACCAGAAATATCCATGAGATTCCAGAGTGAGGAAAAAAAAAGAAAGAAAAGCCATGAAGGGACAGGGAACAAAGTAAATCTACAAATAAAAGGTTGGATTTGGTGATCTTGGAGGGCTTTTCCAATCTCTGTGATTCCAAGAGCACATGGCTGGAGAGGCTGGGAGGATTCCCCACCCCTGAATTGGATGTCTACCCCATGCATGGATTCCAAAGCATGCCACAGCTTGTCCTTAAACATTCCTAAGTTTCCCAGAGAGGGAATCACCCCTTCGTGGGTGTTTGGGATACAAAACCACCTGGAATTGGCTCAGGGGGTCAGAGCAGAGTGCTGACACCACCAGAACTGTGGATTTTATTCCTGTATGAGGCATTCACTTCAGACCTGCACTTAATGACCCTGGTGGGCCCCTTCCAACCCAAATATCCTCAGATTCTGTGTGAAATTTAATCCTTGCAAAAGAGTCTGAGCCTGCCAGAGGGCAGGAATGGGTGGGAGATTGGGCAGGGATTGTTCCCTGGGAGGGTGGGCAGCCCTGGCACAGGGTGCCCAGAGCAGCTGTGGCTGCCCCTGGATCCCTGGCAGTGCCCCAGGCCAGGCTGGACACTGGGGCTGGGAGCAGCCTGGGGCAGTGGGAGGGGTCCCTGCCCAGGGCAGGGGTGGGATGGATGGGATTTAAGATCCCAATCCATCCTGTGGTCCTACCCTTCCAACAGGGAGTTGCAGGAGTCACACCCCAGTGTTTAAACCCTGAAATGCTGAGGTCAGCTCAGGGCTGAAGAGAGCCCACAGGCCAGGCTGTCCCTGCTCCTGGGGGACAGAGGATGTGGGGCAGGAGCAGCTCCAGGTTTCCCAGCTCCTGCTCCTTCCTTTCTTCCATGAAAAATCGCAGTTTCCAGTGCAAGGAACAGTCCAACCACAACAAGCCAAGATTTTGGAGTCTCTCCATGCTCTTTGGGAAATCTCTTCAGTGGCAGAGCAGGAATCAGGGAAGAGACCTCTTCTGTCCTGGGAATAAAGCTCATCCCATTCACTGCAGGGTATCCCAGCCATTGACAGCATTTTCTCTGAGAGCCACAATCCCACTGATCAGCCAGGATGGGCTCCCTTCCTGTCAGGCTGGACACTGGACAGGGTTAAAAGTGAAAGACTGGCAAGGAGGGGGAACATTCCAAGTGTCCTGGCAGCTGGGAATGTGGAGGCCTGGAAAACAAGTGTGGGAAGCCCATCTCTTATCCCTATTTCTCTGTTTTGGGAAGCAAAAGCTCTGTGTAGGACTAAGGAGGTGTTTGGGAAGATTTGGAGGAAAATTCTTCCCCTCCAGTGGACTAAAAGCACCACAACCATGCTGTGGTACCCCAAAAAAGCCTAGGGACATTTATAAGTGTAGGAAAAGTCCAACAATGTGGGGGGAAACACAGGAATTGGGCAAAAAGCCCAAAAGAAAAAGTCCCCCTGAAAAGTGCCTGCAGTGCAGTGTTTCCATTTCACTCCCTCATCTCCCCAAATTAAATTAATTAAAAAGTATTAGATGGAGTTATTAATCTTTCTGTAATTGCTATCTCAATAATAAGGAATTGATTAATGATTGCATTAGGAATTATAATAATAATTATTAAAATTTATGCTGGCCAGTAATTACCAAATGCCTGCTAATGGGTGGAACAGAATCATTGAGCTTTCCCTTGGAGGAGTCAGGAAAGTGAGAGGAAACACAAAGTTTTGGGGAGCTGGGGGACTGAATCCTGATGAGAACCATTCCAAGCCAGTCCTGACCTCAGGGCTGAGGTTAGGGATGATTGGGATGTTCCCAGAGTCCTGTGACACAGGAGACAAAATTCCTGCTGCTGGATCATCACAGAGACCCCTCTGGTGCCCTCCAGACTCCTGGAGTTCAGCAGATTTCTGAATGAAGGCCTTTCTCAGAGGAGGGCTCAGCTGACCTCAGCAGTGCTCTGGTGAAATGCAGAGGAAATCATGGAATTATGGAATCATTACAGCTGGAAAAGCCCTTTAAGCACATTGAGTCCAACCACCACCAAACACCCCACATGAAAATGAGAAATGCACTTATTTTATTTCACTTTCATTAACAACAGCTACAAATGGCCCCAAAAAGGACAGGAACCAGGGACTGGGGACTTTGTCTTCTGCTCCCACCAAGATCTGCTCTGGAACATCTCCTTCCTCCCTAGATGGACAACTTCCACTCTCCAGGTTCCTCCAAGCCCCATCCAACATGGCCTTGGACACTTCCAGGGATGGGACAAAATCCCTGGGCAAAAACAGAAAGAAAATGGAGCAAAGAGAATGAGGAGATCAAATTTTCCTTTAAGAAGACTTCTACTGAAGACCCAGAAACCTGGAAACTTTTTAAGGTAATGAGCTCAAAACGAGGTAGTTAAGAATTTCTACAGTAGAAGGAATCCTCATATGATGATTTTACAGTTAATATTTAATAATGGTCCTAAAAATACCTGCCTGAGCACAGTGGAAATTGTGGAGACTCTGGGAGGTTGTTGGGCAAAACTCCAAGGAGATATTTTTTTATTTTCTGGGTTTTCAGTGGTGTGGGTCCCTCCCAACCCTTGCTGTTGTCTTTCCTGGGGTGCCAGGATTTCTTTCCTATATTTTGTGATTTTTTTAACTTGTATTAAAAATTCACCTGGCACAGATCAAAAAAAAACGTTCAAAAATTGGTCTTTGTATCCTTGGAAATCTCTGTCAGCTCTGCCTTCCTCCTGCTGGGTATTCCCTGGGTGTGGCAGGTGGAGAAGTTGAAGCCAATCCCAGCTGGCTCAGTCAACTCTACAAGGTCTTAAATTTGATTTTTGTGGATTAAAAGATCTTCCACCTCCTGATTCCTGAGTTTTCCAAGCAGGCTGAGCTCCTCCCCCTGTGCAGGAGATGGGAAGCACAGAAATCACTCCGTGAACCTTGAGGCACAAACAGTTCCCACAGAAAGGCCAGACATGGAACACTCTGGAGAAGGAAGGAGCACATTTATCACCTTGCAGGACAAATGAAGGCCTGGTGGCTCTGGAGAGGTGGCATTTTCCTGGCAGTGCAATATTCCACAGGATTGCTGCCTTCATTACCCTCCTCCATGTCATCTGCACATCCCTGTCACCAGAGGGGAAACTGAGCCCTGGGAAAGGCTGGGGAAGGATCACATTTCCCAGTGGATGTTATTCCAATAAGAGCAGGAAATCCTGAAAGATGCACAGCTCATGCATTGTTCCTACTGGGTTTAAGTCCAGACTTTCACCTTAGGCCTTAAGCTGTATTCCCTTGGGATTTTCACATCCACATTTTACCACCCCTTCCATGTCCATAAGGAGGTGGTTGGTCCTGGCTGCTGTGGGAAGGCAGAGCAGCTCCAGGGCTGAGTAGGCAGGGATTAATTTTTATTTTTTAATTTTTATTTTCATGTACAATATTTTCAAGTAATTCTAATGTGACAAAACCTTACCAGACAGCCATGGCTGAAATCCCAACAGGAACCAATCCCAGGACCAAAGGCAGGGATTTGCCTCCTTGCCAAGCTGCATTCTCTCATTTTCTCCTGGGAAGTTCAAGAGAACTGTGAGGATTTAGGACAACCACGCAGCTGTGTTGAAGGACACTCCCAGGGCTGAGCTGTCCCCCTGCTCTCCAGAATTCCAGGTCTTGGTGCCATCCCCTCACTGCCTGTTTTTGTACACATTCCTCAGGGAGAAGACACACAACATGGAATCACAGGGAAAAGCCTTTCCTTTCTTGGCACACTGGCCACAGACCTCGGGGAGAAAGGGATAAGAGGACAACTTAGAAAAACAGGGGAAATAACACAGCAATAAATGTCAGGCAATCCTAAATCTCTGCTGCATCCCAGGGGAACATCAGCAGGACACCAGCCTAAACACAGGTTTCCCACAGGCTCTGATGGGCCACAGTGGGAGGCCATCAGAAGAATCATGGAATCATGGAATGGTTTGGGTGGGAAGGGACCTTAAAGCCCATCTTGGGCAGGGACAACTCCCACTGGGCCAGGCTGCTCAGGGGGAAGCAGGAGGGATCAGCTGAGGTCACCTGGAAGGTCCCAGGCCATGCCAAGGACAGTGCTGCTCTGAGCACTGCCTCTGCTCTGCCCATCCATTTCGGGCTCCAAAGGACAGTTAATCTTGCTGAGGAATAAACACCCTCAATTATTGCAGAGGGGAGAGCAGCAGAGTATTTATTGGGAGGAAATCGAAAGTAATTACTGTGGAAAAAGTTATGCTGTGGCCTGGGAGTGTAATGCATTACCTGTCAGGGCTCCTAAGGCAGCTGGCAAAGCCCATTCCATCACAGCCCAGGCCAGGCTGCAGGAGCTGCACAGGATGAGGAGCTGCTGCTCGGGCAGCATTGGCTTTTGTGCACCTCACTCACCCTGTTTGGCCTGGCTCACCTGCCAGGAGCACCACTGCACTCTGCACAGCTCCCCAGGCTGGCTTTCCACCCTCTCTCCACCTCCCTCTGTGCCTGACCTGTTCTCCCAGGGGTCCCCAATCCCACGGCAGCCTCCTCTTCCTCCTCCTCCACCTTTCCCTCTGAACCCTCCATCGCCTCCTGTTTTCCTGCTGGGCCTTCCCCCTGTCCCCAGGCTCTTCCAGGAACACAAATATTCCTGCTGCAGAGCTCTGCTGCCACACCAGGGCAGGACACCCCTCTCCCAAGTGGGAGCTGATCCCCAAAATTCCGTGGGAAATCCAGCTCAGCAGATCAACCATTACCAGTCCTCCTAGCCCTCCTTCTCTTAGATGAGAATACTGAAGGTTTGGGGCAGTTCAGAAGTGCCCATCTCAAAATACCCCCATTCCTTGACTCCAGTGACCAGTGGCCCATCCCAGGGTCTCACTTGCCACGGAAGGTGTCGGACACGTGCCCTGCTTGGGCAGAGATTTGGGGAGCCAGGAGTGCTGCCCTCTCCTAGGCCACTCCTGTAGGGATCATTGGAAGGAGCCCTTAAAGCAGCCTGAGCTCAAACTGCTCCCAAGGAAAAGCCCAAAGGAATATTTGTCTGCCAAATTCAAAATACATGGCAGAGCTACCCTGGCTGTGAGGAGACAAGCTCTGAGTAGCTGGACTGAACCTTGTTTATCTTCATCTCCCACTCCATGAGTAGTTCCTGGCTGTGGGAGCATCCAGCTCATGGGGTGTCCCAGCTGGAATGTGGGGGGGCTTTAATATCCCCAGTGTGTCCTCACAGAAAGAATGTCCATATTAAAAACCCTTCCATGTAATCCCACAGGCCCATCTTTGATATTTATCCAAACTGCACCTTCTGACACTCCCAGCACCCCCTCTGCACCTCCCACCACCCCAATTATTTCTCTGCAGTGAGAAATTGGCCTTTGCTGTGTCTACAATGATCTGCCCCTGCTGCCTTTGAATGTGGCAGTGTCCCTCGAGCCTGAGCTGCTGCTCTCTGTATTTGCTCTGAAAACAGCCAGTTAAGGCTCTTCCTGTGCTTTAGGAAGCTCTCAGCAAACTGCCAAAGGAAAAAAAACTCTTTCCAGGAGTTGTGGCAACCTTTACACAGCGTTAAACTGCTTAAAAGCACTCGAAGCTGCTGGGAAGTGGCAATGCTGATGTCCCAGTATGGGGTCCTGCAAGGTTTGGGACCCCAATTTGTTGTTGGGATCTCTTCTTCAGCCTGTGTGTTCAAAGGATGAGACAATGCTTCTCAGTTTTCAGTCTCAAGGTTTTTATTATCTTTTATCTGAAAAAATTTTTCTCTCTGCCCAGCCCAGGTCTGCTCAGCAGGGCAGTCAGAGGCTCCCAGGGCAGTATTACCTTTATATACTAAAAACTACCTGTGACATATTTACAATTATTCCCCAATACCCATCACCTGTGTTAGACAGTGAGCTTCTACTCTAAACCAATCCAAAAGTGCCAACACCATCAGTGAAGATGGAGGTAGAGAAGGAGAAGAAGAAAGGCTAGACACGCCCAGGTCCCTCCATCTTGTCCCCAAAAACCCCTATACAAAAAATCCTAAAATCTACACTTACACCCTGTGATACACTAATTATCACACTATTTAAACCGCTGTGGCTTTTATCTGCTCATGCAAAGGTGGGAATTTGCTCCAGGGTTCGTAATGGAGCCCACCGATGCTCTGGGCTGTGTGCCAGGGTCTCTCAGCCCCTGGCAGGGATCCTGGCAGCTCCAGACTCCCAAAGGGATGTCCCGAGCTCCGACATCCCAACACCCTCTGCCACCCCACGAGAGCCTCCAGGAGCTTCTGATGCCCCGCAGGCACAGGGTGGGGCTGTTGGGCTGTGTGTGCAGGATGGGACTGGGTGACCCCCGGGGGCGCCTTCCAGCTCAGGAGATTCCGGGATTCTCAGAACACTTCCTCGCTCTGGGTTGTGGTTTATGGTTGTGTTGCCAGCCTGGGGTGGAATCCAGATTTTTTTTCCACCAGGGGCAGTGGAAGGGTTGTTTGGAGAGGTGTGACCGTCCCAGTGACTGTCCTAACACACAATTTTTGTGTCATCTGTCCCCAGTGTCCCGGGATGCTCAGGGACAGTCATTCCCGGGCTGATTCCCAGTGCTGCCTCTTCCCTTTGTCCTGGGAACAGATCCATAAAAAGCTGAGAGAAACCTTTCCAGCCCAGCTCCTCTTATCAGCTGTCTCAGACAAGTCATTTGCAAATAAATGTGTTCCCCTTTCTCTTGAGCCACCAGATAACCCTTGTAAGACAAAGTCCCCGCAGTGACCCCATTAATCACTCAGGATAACATTTGCAAATGAGGATTTCACACTTTCACCTCCTTTAGATCTGATCGAATTTCTGCTTCAGAACTGGACTTTAAAATACTGACAGAAAAAAATTAATTCCTTCATTTCCCACCCACTTTTCCACAAAGGAAAATAAACCTCACAGGTAGAAAGATAAGAACAACCACAGTGATCACCCATAAACATTTTCCAGGGTGTTATCTGTGTTTATCCCTCTTCCAGTCTCCTTTCTGTAGCAAAATTAGTTCTTTTAGGAGAAGAACAAAGGCTAAACTGAAAAATGGACAATCTCAGTGAACAGAAAACAGCTTTTGGAAAGGTGTTGTGGTGATGAATTATTTCCCTCAGCTCTTTCTCTCCAATATTCTTGGAGCAACCTGGGATAGTGGAAGGGGTCCCTGCCCATGGCATTTTCTGGGAAACCAAATCCCTGCAGGGTGCCCTGCTGACATCTGGGGTCTTTCCAACCATCCCCCTGTAGCTCTAAGCAGGGAAAATATTCCTTCCCTCTGGAGATGCCTGCTGGGCAGCTCTGCTGGTCTGTAGCCATAACACAGCTCCAAAATCCCCCTTGGTCCTGAGGGGATCCTGGAGTGCTGAATTCAAACCATGCCAGCTCAGCAGCTCCAGGAATGAACACTGCAGCTCCTCAAATTGTGTCACTTGTGGAGCATGGATTGTTTTCAGGGAGTTGTCTAAAGAATGAACTCCTGGGCTGTTGGGTGCAGGAGAACTGCATCTCTCTGGAATTCTGCTCCTCTTCCAGATCCACAGGCAGGGTCAGCTCGCTGGCCAAGGTGAAAACTGGAGCTGGTGCAGGGGCAGGGCTGGGTTCATCCACCAAACCAAAATCCAAATTAACTTCCACTCCTCATGTTGAACTTATGCCTCCTGCTGCTCTCAGGCCAAGAGTAAAGTCTGTCAGAGGATGATGCCTTCGGAAAACTCAGCTTCTGCACATGACTCTCAAAAGTGGGATTTTCACTCCTACCCAGGCTCCTGCAAAGCCCCCTTTGCCCCTGGGAGGCTCCCCTTGGGGGACCACCTGAGCCCTGCCTTGGAGAAGCTGGAGAGGCACAGGACAGAGGGAATTTGTCCTTTGAATATCCCTGGGCTGGGGTTTTCTCCTTGACAAGGGGCTGGACTTTACCCCAGGCAGCTCCTGGCACAGGGGCTCCCCAGACAGACACACAGCTGGGTGCAGCTGGCTCTGGGGCTCGACAGCTCCAGGGGTTTTGTGCCCAGGTTTGGGTAAAGAACAGGGAGGGGTCTCTGGTGTGGTTCCCAAGGAGGTTTATTCCAGGAGAGGTTGGAGGAGGAGAGCCCCAGAGCAGCCTCGTGCACAAACTTTTAAGCAGGGGAGGTACAAGGGGAGGTAAAATTCATCAACCAGCAGGGTAAGAGCAGGGGAGGGGGACAGGGCAGGGTCTCGTTGTACAGTGACCACTGAGGGACTGATGGGAGGAGAACAGGGCACAGGAACCAACGGGGCATGGAGGATTGGGGGAGTGACAGGGAACATTCCAGAACCAAGGGTGGATACAGCGTGGGATTGACAACACGAGGAGGGGAAAGAACAATCTGGATTCAGGGGCAGGGTTGGGGTAAAATGGACAACTGGGAAAGGGAGGAGAAAACTTGGACCAAAGCAACGAACATGGGGAAACCAGGAATGATCCATTCCAGAAGTTACAATACAAACCCATATTAAAGAAAAACACACCAGCACCCCCCTGCTCCAAAGGCTCTCTGCAGCCAGGGAGCACAGTGTCCTGGGTTGAGGCTGAATTGTATCCCCAGTCATCTGTTTAACTCAGAAATAAGTTTTGCACCTTTAAAACTGGATCTGAGAGTGAAGGGGGGAGAAGTGGTGGAATGTCTGAGGCGGTTGTTTTCAAAACATCAAGATCAGAGTTTTCAGCTTTCCTCCACACACAGCCTGTGTTTGCAGAGCGGGCAGCAGGAAGAGCTCTCCTTTGCTTTTTGTCAGTTTTTGGCTAGCTGAAGGAGAGAAGTTCTCTGGACTGTGTTTTTTTCCCTTTTTCTTGGAATTATTCAAACCTGCTCTGGACAAAAAGCAGAATGGCACTGTGAGGTCACAGCCGTGTCCCCCCAGACCTGGCCCTGGCATTTGCCAGTGCTGATGGACTGACACAGACTGAGTGAGCCCAGCTGCACCCACGGCAGAGACTTTCTGAATTTGTCATCTCTTCGGAGCAGAGAGAGCTTTTGTTCTTTCATATTGTTCATTAGGTGTGCTGGGGAGTGCTTTGCCTGTTAAATAAACACATTTTTTCCACTTTTCTCCAGGATTTTTTTTTTCCTGAACCAGCTGGGGGAGGAGCTGTTTGGATTTGCTTCCTAGAGGGAAGTTTCTTCCCAGATTTGCCCTAAACCAGGACACACAGCCAGCACCCCTGTCCCACAGGGGTGAAGCCAAGCCCAGCTGCTCCCATGGCTCCTTCAGTGACCAACTGGGACCCTGCCTGGATGGCCGAGCACACAACTCCCAGCATTTCCAGGGAGAAGGAATTATTCCCCAGCCTGCAAGCTGGGACTTGATAAATCAGTTTAACCTGTCCCAGCCATGATGGATTGGTCCCCCTGCTCTGCTACAACGCTCCAGGGCAGGACTGGAATTCCTCTTGGCCCAGGAAAGCCACAGCCCTGCTGTGTGCAGGGCTGAAAGGGGCTTGGGAGCATCTCCAGGACTGCCACAGGCTGGGGACCTGGTAGGGCAAACCCCCAAGAGGTGGAAAAGGCAGGGCTGAAGCCACCCCAGCAGAGGTGAATGTGTCACCTTTGGATGGGATTTCCCTGGGAGAAGAGAACAGCCAGACAAGGCTCTCCATGGTATGGTTTAGTGGGGATGGGAGGAATTGGTCAAAGGCTGGACTTGATGAACTTGGAGGTTTTTCCAACTTTAATGAATTTGGATTCTGCAAACCTGGGAGAGCAGTGACAGAGACAGTGTTGGAAGGGATGGAAAGGAAGGAATGGAGCCCTCACCTGGGGGTTTGCTCCCTCAGGGTGCTTTTACATCCCTGCTGCTCTAAAGTCCTTCCACTGCAGGAACAGCAACTGCAGAACTTTGATTTAGATTTGATTTAGGCACCACCAAGCCCCAACTCCTCAGCCCAGCCACCACACCCTCCTTTCACACAAACCCTTGGCCAAGGGCCTGGAGGCACCTGGAGGCCTCTGGAGTTCACAGCTCTGTGTTCAGAGGCAGCTTTAGGACTTCTCATGCTCAGGAATTCCTCAGGACCTCTGCTAAGAAGAGCAAAATGGATCCAATTACCACTTTTAATGAGCTGGAGATCACCAGAGGAGCTGTGACAACACAGAGCCCAGCAGCTCCAGCTGCTCTGAGCTTTGTGGGCTTTATCTCTCCCAGACACCTCTGTGGGATTTGGACAAATAAAGCTGCCTCGCTGAGCATCCCTAGAACACCAAAATCCAATGCCCAGCGCGAGAGTTTTGCAGGAAAAGTGGCTGTGTGCAAAAATTCCCCTGCTCTAAACGCTGTGCTCCTCTGCCCTGGTGTGTGCAAAGGGAGGCAGGGAGGGAGGGAGGAGGCTGACAACTCCCCAGCTGCCCAGAAATGCTGCTCAGCCCAGCCAAAACAAAGCAGCTGGGGCAGTGCACCTGGCTCACAGGTTGGTGTTCTCCCCAGTATCACCAGGCCTTAGTCAGCAGAGGAAGATTTGGAAATAAGTTCCCAGTGGGCAACTGGAAGGGAAGTGATGCCACCTGTGCTTAGGAAAGGGGATTTATCCCAAAGAGAAAGATGGATCAGGTTCTGGTTAGACCAAGGCAGTGGCAGCTCCTCTGGGTTTCCAGGCTCACAACTGTGAAATGGTTTGGGTGGGACCTTAAAGATCATCTCATGGGCAGGGCTGCCCTGAATTCCATGGCTCCCCTGGGATGGATGGTGTCATTGATTGATTGATTTGTGCTCAAATTGATTTGGTAGTGGATTCCTCTCCTTGATCAAGTCTGAGCAGGTCAGGAGGGGTGAGGGGAGGGATGCTTTTTCCCCAGGAGTGATGAAATCTCCCTTCTACTGAAATTCCTGGGGTTAAAGCTGTGGAAATCAGGAAATCATTCCACTGGCTGTGAGCCCACAGATTGCAGGGAGCTCTCCCACAAATTACCGTGCTCAGGGAGAGGAAGGAGGAGGTCACAGATGAATTAAATGTAAATATTTGTCTTCTGAGAGTTCTTTGCTTGTTTTAGAACAGAAGTGAGCCTCAGGATGGTACAGAAGAGACCAACAGCCCCTGGGTCAGCAGAGCCAAGGAAGAGAAGATCCTAAAAAAAGGCAGGAAGTGGTTTTAAGGATGTTTTTCAGGATCAGCTTCCCACTATTTCTGGGGTTGAATTTCAACAGAATCCCTGTCCCCTACTCCTTGGCAATTTATTCAGCTGCTTTTTCCCAGCTGCACAATTTTTGTGCTGCTTTGATAGCAAACACACATTTAAAAGTTTGGAATTGGGGGTTGGATCTGCCCTTGTCCATTGCTTCCTCTCCATGGAGTTGCAGATTTACAACATTTTAACAACTTGCCCTTGTTTCCTGTAAATGTTTCTTCAGTAAATTGAAGCAATTACTGCTGTAGGTGATCGATACTGCAGCCAATACAGGGGCTCAGGAGCTGTGACAGGGGTTGGGATTGGCAGCATGGAGTTTATTGGTGCTGAAATACATCATGGGATAGTCTATGGAACAAGCAGCCCTTCCCTGAAAAACAATGGAATGCAAAATGTAGGATTAATTCTCCCTGGGATGAGTTTAGGGCTTTACTTGGGTGGAAAAAGGAATTCTCCCACAATTTGGTGTTCCAGACACAAAGGAAAAGGCAAATAGTTTCCTTAGCACATAAATATAGGAGTTGGAATTGTCACCCCAAGGTGTGAAGGTTTTCCCTGGCTCAGAAATCCCAAAATTCCAGGAGGTGGGAATGGCAGCAAACCCAAAATAAGCTCCCAGGGAAGATGTGGGTTCCAACCCAGCACCAGGCAAATCAAAATGCACAGGGAAGATCCAGATGGGTGTAATGACACAACAAAACATTTGTCTGCTCCCAGATTTCCAGCTCATGGAGAGAGTTTTCCATCACAAGGTGAGTGTGAGTCCCCCAGGAAAGCTCCTCTGGCTCATTCTTCACAGCAGCTTCTGCAATGACCTCTAGATATTTGTTCCTGGGGAATTTCCAGAAATATTGAAAAGTGACAAATTGAAAAGCACCTGAAACTCTGTCAGGCTTCTTTTGGATTTTGCATTTAATTGAATTTTACCCTGGATTGTCCCAAAGTGTCACTGGGAGATGGTGTGTCTTTTATAGCTCCTGGGAAGCGTTTTCTTCCCAGGACAGCTCCTCTGTGTGGACACTTCATTAAAACTCCCTGTGCTTCCTGACCCATGGCAGTTCCACAGGTGCCACAGTCCATCCCACTCCAGCTCTACTGCCACTTTAAAATGAGACAGGAATTTTATCCAGCCCCAGGGCAATGCTCTGAGGGAGAAATGTGACGTTTTTGTGTCCTCTGAGGGACCAGATTGACTGGGTGGGGGCTGTCCCCTGTGCTGCAGAGGGTGAGGGACCAGGAGGTTCCTTTGCCCCTTTTCCCTTCCCAGGGTGTCCCATGCTGTGTTAACAGCTGCACATCAGGAGAGGAACACATGGATCCCTGTCTGTCCTGTTCTTTCCTATTCCACATCCATTCCTATTTGGGGCTCATCCTTCTCCAAAGCTGTGTCCCTGTTGCTCTGCTGGGCTCTTGGTCCTTCCTCTGAAGGAAGAGGAAATAGCCAAGGGAAAAAAAATTCCTTTTTCCTCCCAAGGTCAGCAGCATCATCCAGCAGCCATCCCTGTGGCCCAGCACAGCCCACAGGGACAGGGAGCTGGAGCACATCCCAGCCCAGGGGGAGCTCTGGATGAGGCCCAGAGGGATCAGAGGAGATTAATTGGAGATCTCACAGCAGTTTCCAGCTCCTGCCCAGGGCAGCTCCAGCCCCTGGGCCAGGACAGCCCCCAGGAAGGGCTGGGGCTGGGCCAGGCAGGCTCAGGCTGGGGCTCAGGGCAAGGCTCTTCCCCCAGAGGGTGCTGGCTCTGCCCAGGCTGCCCAGGGAATGGGCACGGCCCCGGGGCTGCCAGAGCTCCAGGGATGGACAGGGGGGTGCTGGGGGCTGGGCAGGATCCAGGATCCCTGGGGGTCCCTTCCCACTCAGGATGTTCCTTGACTCTGTGAGAGGAGGGATGTACAATGATGAGAGGACTGGAGCAGCTCTTCTGCAAAGACTGAGAGGGCTGGGAGAGCCTGGAGAAGGTGCAGGGAAGGTCTCTCAGCACCTGGAGGGGGCTCCTGAAATAGAGGGGAGCGACGTTTTACAGGGGCAGACCAGGAGTAATGACTTAAAATTGAAAGGGGAGTAATTTAGAATGAATATTGGGCAGGAATTGTTCCTGGGAGGGTGGGCAGCCCTGGCACAGGGTGCCCAGAGCAGCTGTGGCTGCCCCTGGATCCCTGGCAGTGCCCCAGGCCAGGCTGGACACTGGGGCTGGGAGCAGCCTGGGACAGCGGGAGGGGTCCCTGCCATGGCAGGGGGGGGACTGGAGGAGTTTAATGTCCCTCCCAACCCAAACCAATCTGGAATTCTGTGATTCCACAAGGACAAATGGCTGGGGAATGTGTGGTGTGGTGGAAACCCAGCACAGGGAGCAGCCTCTGCAGGCAGGAATTGCTCCTTGGCTGCAGTGGAATGGGGTCACAGCCACACTCCAGCTGGGCTGCTCCCAAAACATCCTTCCCAAAATGGGCCCCGGGGCTCCAGAGGTCCAGAAGTGCTGTGGTTCTCCTGGAGAGCCTCGGCAGGAGCTGGCAGAGCTTTGGGAGCTGTGGCTGCACAGGTCCCTTGTCCCAGGTCCTGGCAGCTCTGGGGGGGCAGAGCAGGGGCTCCCCTGAGCGAGGGGCAGCAGGGGCACAGCAGTGGCAGGGCTGGCCCCACACAAGCCAGCAGGCTGCCCCTGGGGCTCTGCCCCTGCTCAGCCCCTCCACAGGTTGGTTGGAGCCCTCTGGGCAGCAGCAGGGAGCAGCAGGGCTGCAGGTGACACAGACAGGCAGGTCCTGACAGGGAAGGAGGGGACCAGGACTCAGCAAAGGCTCCTGAGAGGAGCCAGCTTTGGAGCTGGCCCCACACACAAAGGGACAGCAGCTGGAAAGGGGGAAATTCCTTATCTGTGCCTTCCCTGATATCCTCTGTCCTTTCCCAGGACAAAGCTGCAGGAGTCAGCTCTGCAGTGCAAACCCCAAGCCCCAGTGGGAGTGTGAGAGCCAGGATAAGGCCACCTGGCCACCTGTGGGGACTGTCCCTGTGCCTGGCCCAGGAACAGGCTCTGGAGACAGGAGGGGAGGGAGGAGAGCACGAGGGATGGCCCAGGGGGAGGGGAAAATCCAAATCAGAGAAAGGTCTGAGAGAGGAAATGGAGGGAAGAACATGAAAGAGAAAGGGAAAGGGAAATGGGAAGGGGGAATGGGAAAGGGAAATGGGAAAGGGAAAGGGGAAGGGGGAATAGGAAAGGGGAATGGGAAGGGGGAATAGGAAAGTGAAAGAGAAATGGGAAAGAGAATGGGAAATGGGAAATGGGAAAGGGAAATGAAAAGGGGAAAGGGAAAGTGAAAGAGAAATGGGAATGGGAAAGGGAAAGGGGAATGGGAAAGGGGAATAGGAAAGGGGAATAGGAAAGTGAAAGAGAAACGGGAAAGAGAATGAGAAATGGAAAATGGAAAAGGGAAAGGGGAATGGGAATGGGAAAGGGGAATGGGGAATAGGAAAGGGGAATAGGAAAGTGAAAGAGAA
>VXBS01007055.1:45675-66055 GCA_013400255.1 Sitta europaea | reverse complement strand
AGGGACCCCTCCCACTGTCCCAGGCTGCTCCCAGCCCCAGTGTCCAGCCTGGCCTGGGGCACTGCCAGGGATCCAGGGGCAGCCACAGCTGCTCTGGGAAACAATTTCTGGGGCCAAAGATGCAGGAGTGGTTTCCTGGCAAGGTCTCCTCTCCTTCTGTCTCAGCAAAGCTCTGCCTGCCCTCACCTCACCAGTCCTGTGGGTGTGGAAAGACCCTGGCAGTGCCCAAGGCACTGGATGGGGCTGGGAGCATCCTGGGATAGTGGAAGGGGTCCCTGCCATGGCAGGAGTGGAGTGGGATGAGCTTTAAGGTCCCTTCCAACCCAAACCACTCTGTAATTCTGTGATTTCATGATCTTCCACTTTTCAGCAATTTATTTCCATTTATGGGTTGAGGACACTCATCTGCTGCCAACAATAAAGGAAAATAGCTGTAACATTTTCTGTACAAGGCCATCACTATTTTATCCTGTCCCTTTTCCCATCCTTTTTCTCTCATTGCTGATCACCACCTGCACCTGCATTTTTAAGGACCAGGTCAGCTCTGCAGTCCCTGCACTGCTCATTTTTTGGGCCTCAGACCCCTCCCAGGGGCACAGCCTCCCCTTCCCAAGGATAAACTTCATTCCCTAAGAATGGGAAAGGCCTTGCCTGCATTTACCAAGATTAAAATCCATGTTTGCTGTGGCCCCTTTTGCCACATAACTCCAATTTCTGTAAAATCCTCCTTGTCCCTGAGCACCTGTTTGTGTCACCTGCAGAATCCATGGGATGATTTAAGGCACTCCTGGCTCAGGATCCTTGAGGAGGATTAAGACTTTCCCAGGAACTTGTGGCAACTTGGCACAACTTGATGGCCCTCTGGGGCCATTCCATGCCCAGCAAACTCTTCCAGGGAGGGGAGTCAGAGATGTCCAAGGGCTGTAGATCAAATCAAGCAGAAAAAAGAGAGAGGCTCAATTTGGGGAAGGCTTACCTGACCTCACTATGGGAATTGTTTCTGTCACTTCTGCCCAGCAAGGATGAGGGACCCAAAAATGGAAGAGAAGCCATCCCCAGGGAAACCCAGAGGAATATTTTGAAGGAATGTCACTTAAAATTTATCCTGTCCAGCCAAGTGATAAATGGAGAGCGAGGCAATGCAGCCAATGTGGAGAATCCAAGCTTGACCATAATATGGAATTTATGTGAAAATAAGGGAGGGGATAATAAATGTGATATGGAAAGAATTCATTTTTTGGTTCAGGAGTTTTGCTTTAGAACAAAGCACAGAAACCCAGCCCGTCTCCAAATAAACTTTACTGAAATTCACTCTGGAATCAGCCTCCTTCAGTGTGGGCACTGTGGGCTTTGGGCAAGAAGGAAGGAGATCCTGCAGTCCCAGGCAGGTGGGGGGGTGTTTCCCAAGCATTTTTCCCACACCAGGATCCTTTGTTTGCACTTTGGCATCTCCCAGCTGCAGCTGGGATGTGCAGCAGGGACGAGCACGGGCATGGACAGGGACAGGACTGCAGGAGAAGTGTCCACAGCCAATATTTCCACCCCAAAGTCATGGATTCCCCTCAAGCAAAGCCCCACTGCCTTCCCAGGGATGGAGGAAGAGGATGATGGAGTGGAAATCTTGGCTCAGTGGGGAAAACTTGGGTGGCTCCATGGGAAAAGATTTATCCATTTAAATCTAGGAAAATGCTAACTCCATGCCCATGACTAGTTTGAGGGCAGTGGGAAGAAAGGAAGCTACAATTAATAAACAGTTTAAACTTTCTTATGTCTGAACTGAGGGGAGAAGGCTGAAAAATTTAACAGGAAGATCCTGTTCCTAAATTTAATTGGATATTGGCATAGAATATTCATTAAAGGTTTATTTTAACTCAATATTCCTGAAATACAACCAGCACATCCAGAGCCTGTCTGCATCAGCTCCCTGCCCCATTCCCAGCACGGCTCCCTGGGTGCTGGGGCTGCTGGGGAACACCTGGCACAGGTGATCAAAGGGCTGGGGGGCCCCAGGGACCCATGGCACAGCCAGGGCCTCCAGGAAACCAGGGGGAGTGTGCTGCAGAGGGGAGCCCAAAGGATAAAAGTGTGACTCCCCATAAAAACGTGGGGGCTCCAGTTTGTGGCATCAGCACCTGCAGAAATAACTCCCATCTCTCTGGGGCTTTCACCACTCTGTCCCAGAGCATGGTGACTGTGACAGGACAGCAAAAACTGGGAACTGGCCTAAAATGATGCCATGTGTGTAAAAGGAGCTTTGGAAGTGAATCCCTGAAGGGAATGGACAGGGGGCTGAAGGGCCACTTTCTACCCCTTGGGTTCTCCTTCACCACCACCCAGAGAAGCAACCCCAAGGTTTGGTTATTTCTGTTTAATTCCATGTATTTCTGATTTAGGGGTAGCCAGTTCCAGAGGGAGCTGATTCCCAGGAAGCACTGAGCCCTTACCCTTGAACTCCACCCAGTTGGAGTTATTAAAGCAGCCAGAACAGCTAAAGCTTGCACCAGGCTCACACCTGAGCCTGGCTGAACCTTTAAAGGACGAATTTTCTGGCAGAGCAGCAAAGGAAAGAGTGTGGAGAGGCAAAATGGGGCCATTGCTGGAGCCAGGTCACGTTAGAAGACTTTTACACAAACCCTCAATGGAGTGTGGGTTTTTTACAACTTTTTTTTTTTTTTAATATTTGCTTGCAGAAACCACCAGTCACCTGTGCCAGCACCCAGGGATGTGCTGAAGCTAGCAGGAGGATTCCATGGCCAAGAGGGACAATCCTTCAGGCACAGCCAGGAAAATGCCACCAGGGTTTGATGAGTTTATTCTCACTTGTGGCCCTTCTGTCTCGATGACACCCATTGGAATAAAAACTCTCCAGGATCCCTGGATTCTCCAGGGTGGGGAACAGCAAAGAGCACCTCAGGCTGATGGAGCAGGGACATCCCTGGATGTCCCAGAGCAGCTGGGGCTGCCCCTGGACCCCTGGCAGTGCCCCAGGCCAGGCTGGACACTGGGGCTGGAGCAGCCTGGGACACTGGGAGGTTTTTAACCTTTCCAACCCCAACCATTCCATGATTCTGTGGTTCCTGGGTTTGAGGAGGGATGGGGAAGGGACACCCACTCTGGGCTGTTTTCTGTGGATGTGGGGGTTGGGGAATAATAAAACTCAACCACTAAATTAATTTCCTTGACGTGGAGAAAGAAGAGACTTCTGTGTGCTCTCAGCACCTGCTGGGGATTCTCCCTGAGGAAAATCAGGATTCATTTAGGGAAGAAAACACTGACTGAAAACAAACAGCCTGGGCTTAGATTCCACTTGAAAGTGATGCTGGCAGGATGAAGGGATTGGTGCTCCTGGGCAGAACCAGCGGGGTGGCACAACTCACATGGCTCCCCCCATCCCAGCAGCTTTATCCAAGATATTTTGGGCAACACAGATGCAGATTCCAGCTCTTAAATCTTTCAGGCTTATCAAAGAGTTTGTTGCTTTTTTTTTTTCCTTCCTCTTTTCCCATTTTCAGTCCTGTGGATTCTTAACCACTGAGATCTTCTTACGTCTAATAAACACAAAAATGCTTCTCTTTCCAGCTTTGCTGCTAAAGCCAGGATGATTATAAAGTTAAATCCTGGGCATATGGCATGGGTACTGCTCCTGGAAACTTCTCCTGGGTCTGGCACTGAAGGGGGAATTAACCCTGGGCAGGAAAACAGGGAAAACAGGGAAAACAGAGCTGTGCCCCCACAGCTCCCTGCACCAGGGAGGGAGAAAGAGCTGCCCACAAGGGCACAGAGGGCTGGGACACACTCAGGACTGGTGACAATCCTCCTGAGTGAAGGAATTGCCTCTGGAAGCACAGACCCAGCACTGGACAGGCAGTGGGAGCAGAGGCACAGAGGCAGGGCAAGGTTTAGGTAACCTGAACCCCTGAATCATTCCAAAATCCTGGCCCTGCCTCGCTGAAAGCTGCTGCATCCCAAAGCCATGCCAGCGTGGGATGACCAAGCTCAGGGTGCTGCTGGGATTCCACAAACCTGGCAAGAGAGGAGAAGGCAGGGAGAAGCAGGATCTTGCTGGGAAGTGTTTTTTGGAAGGTGCCATCCCAACAAACAGGGTACAAACAGCCTGGGACCATCGAGCCCAAATCAGTGCCAGGGGCCATCCCAAGGCACTGGGAACTTCCTCCTGGTTGAGGCCCCCTTCAAAATCAGACCCCAAAAAAGGCTCAGCTGCCCCCTCCACAGATGGGACTGAGCTGCAGGAAAACCTCANCTGGACAGGAGCCCAGGGGTGCCCAGGGGGGCAAGAGGCCAGGGGCAGCTGGGCTGTGCCAGCCCTGGGGTGGCAGCAGGAGCAGGGCAGTGCTGCCCCTGGGCTGGCTCTGCTGGGCACCTCCAGTGCTGGGGCAGCTCTGGGAGCCTCCTGACAGGAGAGCCCTGCAGGGGCTGGGGAAGGGAATGGAGCCCCAGCAGGGGCTGAGGGAGCTGGGAAAGGGGCTCAGCCTGGAGCACAGGAGGCTCAGGGGGCCCTGCTGGCTCTGCACAGCTCCTGACAGGAGGGGGCAGCCGGGGGGGGCGGGCTCTGGGAACAGGGACAGGCACAGGAGGAGAGGGAACGGCCCCAGGCTGGGCCAGGACAGGGGCAGGGGGGATTTGGGGAACATTTCTCCATGGAAAGGGTGCTCAGGATGGCACAGGGCAGTGCTGGAATGCCCATCCCTGGAGGGGTTTAACAGCCATGTGGATGTGGCCCTTGGGGACAGGGCTCAGTGGGGAACACTGTGCTCTTGGTTTATGGTTGGAGTGATGCTCTCAGAGGGCTTTCCCAACCCAAAGAGCTCTGGCATTCCACAATTCCCTGAGAAACAGCTCTGCCTTCCCTCCCCAGGCACTGCCACAGGACGGCCCCGGCAGGAGTTCAGCAAGAGAACTGGGAGAAGCTTTTCCAGGGTTTGTGGCTCTCCCACTGGACTTTGCCTGAGGGAAGGGCCCAGGGGAGCCAGGACAGCTCTCCCTGGCCACAGACAGAGGAGTTTCCTCTGAGTATTCCCACAAAATCCCAGCCCTGAGTGGGTGGGGTGAGCTTGGACAGGGCTGCAGAGGAGCCCTGGTCAAACCCCAACCTCTCCTGTGAGGGGAGAAGAACTAACTGCAGCTCTGAGCAGGTCAGGCACTTCATGAGCTTGAGCTGCAAGGAGAAAAACCTCAGCCCAAAGGCAGCATCGAGGTTGTGCCTGCTGCAGTCATTAGTGAGGGGTTGGGTGAGTGCACAGGTTCAAACGTGAATTTGTGCTCACATCTCAGGAATGGCTCAGCTAAAGGGGTTCCCTGTCAGCATTCCACACCTGGCTCCATAAACCAAACACTCCTGCAGCCAGCTCAGAACCACAGGGCTTGATTTGGGAGCATCCTTGACTTTGAAAAGCAGGAGGCTGCACCCATAGGAAAAATACAATTCAATAAATGCCCTATTTAATTTCAATAAAGGCCCTGGGTTCTGGGCCTTTGGGATCCTTTGGGGGATCTATCTCCCATGGGTTTTGTGCATATCAACAATTTATCTCCTACAGGAGTGCTTTGAACAGTGGCCATGTTCTGTTCCATGAGTTTTTTCAAATATTCCTTCATTTTGGACAAGGAGTCTGATACATAAGTGGTCTGAAGGATCCCCTCCCTTCCTGGCTGCTAAGGGGTGACACAAAGGGAGCAATCCTGCCCCTGGGGCCCTGGGATTACCAGGGTATTGTCAGCCAAACTCTGTCTCCACTGCCTTCCCTTGTTATCTCCGTGTTGGAATATCTCAAAACCAGGAGTCCTGGAGAGCTGAGCTCTTGGAGGAATTGCTGAGACATCTGAAAATCAATTCTCTGGCTCCGGGAGGAGCTTTCAGTGAAATATTTCACAGGTGACTTGTAAGGAAACCTCCATTCCAAAGGTTCCAAAGAGGCCATTTCCNAAACAGGGAAAACAGGGAAAACAGAGCTGTGCCCCCACAGCTCCCTGCACCAGGGAGGGAGAAAGAGCTGCCCACAAGGGCACAGAGGGCTGGGACACACTCAGGACTGGTGACAATCCTCCTGAGTGAAGGAATTGCCTCTGGAAGCACAGACCCAGCACTGGACAGGCAGTGGGAGCAGAGGCACAGAGGCAGGGCAAGGTTTAGGTAACCTGAACCCCTGAATCATTCCAAAATCCTGGCCCTGCCTCGCTGAAAGCTGCTGCATCCCAAAGCCATGCCAGCGTGGGATGACCAAGCTCAGGGTGCTGCTGGGATTCCACAAACCTGGCAAGAGAGGAGAAGGCAGGGAGAAGCAGGATCTTGCTGGGAAGTGTTTTTTGGAAGGTGCCATCCCAACAAACAGGGTACAAACAGCCTGGGACCATCGAGCCCAAATCAGTGCCAGGGGCCATCCCAAGGCACTGGGAACTTCCTCCTGGTTGAGGCCCCCTTCAAAATCAGACCCCAAAAAAGGCTCAGCTGCCCCCTCCACAGATGGGACTGAGCTGCAGGAAAACCTCAGCTCCTGGCTCCAGCCCAGGGGGCAGCCAGGGTGCTGGAATTCAGTGGGATAACCAGCCAGGGCCATGCACACCTCGAGGAGCCAAAAAGAGCTGCAGACCAGGAGGTGTTCAGCACAAACTGCAGCTGCAGCAAGGGCCCAGCCAGGCTCAGCTCTGGCTCCTGGAGAATCCTTCCACAAGGTGGGATAAGAGCCCCACTGTGTGGATCCACTGGATCCAGGGCACTCCCCGAGGTGCAGGAGCACTGGCAGGGCACTGCCAGCCTTGGCAGGGTGGGGGACACGTTCAGAGCAGCCTTCAGAGCTGAGCCTCACAGGGCAGGTACAGGGGAAACCCTGAGATGGTCCTGCCTCTGTTTTCTGTGTTTGTGTGCAAATAAAATTTTTTTTCCCCATATTATTTCCAAGTTTTGCACTTCTCAAAGTAATCATTTTTTTCCAAAAAAAAAAGGTGAATCCATATTTTGGACTCCATCTCTCCCCCAGTAGCTGGAATTAAGATACCAGTGTCAGGCTTTACGTTGTTAAAAAGAGAAGGGGCTCTACAGATCCTTCAAAAACGTCAGAAGTGCCTCCCTAATTCGGCTTGCAAAGTGATGCTGATCCCTAATGTGTCCTCTGGTGGCCTTGTGCTCTGCAGAGGGACAGCTCCAGCCCTGGGGTGGCAGCAGGAGCAGGGCAGTGCTGCCCCTGGGCTGGCTCTGCTGGGCACCTCCAGTGCTGGGGCAGCTCTGGGAGCCTCCTGACAGGAGAGCCCTGCAGGGGCTGGGGAAGGGAATGGAGCCCCAGCAGGGGCTGAGGGAGCTGGGAAAGGGGCTCAGCCTGGAGCACAGGAGGCTCAGGGGGCCCTGCTGGCTCTGCACAGCTCCTGACAGGAGGGGGCAGCCGGGGGGGGCGGGCTCTGGGAACAGGGACAGGCACAGGAGGAGAGGGAACGGCCCCAGGCTGGGCCAGGACAGGGGCAGGGGGGATTTGGGGAACATTTCTCCATGGAAAGGGTGCTCAGGATGGCACAGGGCAGTGCTGGAATGCCCATCCCTGGAGGGGTTTAACAGCCATGTGGATGTGGCCCTTGGGGACAGGGCTCAGTGGGGAACACTGTGCTCTTGGTTTATGGTTGGAGTGATGCTCTCAGAGGGCTTTCCCAACCCAAAGAGCTCTGGCATTCCACAATTCCCTGAGAAACAGCTCTGCCTTCCCTCCCCAGGCACTGCCACAGGACGGCCCCGGCAGGAGTTCAGCAAGAGAACTGGGAGAAGCTTTTCCAGGGTTTGTGGCTCTCCCACTGGACTTTGCCTGAGGGAAGGGCCCAGGGGAGCCAGGACAGCTCTCCCTGGCCACAGACAGAGGAGTTTCCTCTGAGTATTCCCACAAAATCCCAGCCCTGAGTGGGTGGGGTGAGCTTGGACAGGGCTGCAGAGGAGCCCTGGTCAAACCCCAACCTCTCCTGTGAGGGGAGAAGAACTAACTGCAGCTCTGAGCAGGTCAGGCACTTCATGAGCTTGAGCTGCAAGGAGAAAAACCTCAGCCCAAAGGCAGCATCGAGGTTGTGCCTGCTGCAGTCATTAGTGAGGGGTTGGGTGAGTGCACAGGTTCAAACGTGAATTTGTGCTCACATCTCAGGAATGGCTCAGCTAAAGGGGTTCCCTGTCAGCATTCCACACCTGGCTCCATAAACCAAACACTCCTGCAGCCAGCTCAGAACCACAGGGCTTGATTTGGGAGCATCCTTGACTTTGAAAAGCAGGAGGCTGCACCCATAGGAAAAATACAATTCAATAAATGCCCTATTTAATTTCAATAAAGGCCCTGGGTTCTGGGCCTTTGGGATCCTTTGGGGGATCTATCTCCCATGGGTTTTGTGCATATCAACAATTTATCTCCTACAGGAGTGCTTTGAACAGTGGCCATGTTCTGTTCCATGAGTTTTTTCAAATATTCCTTCATTTTGGACAAGGAGTCTGATACATAAGTGGTCTGAAGGATCCCCTCCCTTCCTGGCTGCTAAGGGGTGACACAAAGGGAGCAATCCTGCCCCTGGGGCCCTGGGATTACCAGGGTATTGTCAGCCAAACTCTGTCTCCACTGCCTTCCCTTGTTATCTCCGTGTTGGAATATCTCAAAACCAGGAGTCCTGGAGAGCTGAGCTCTTGGAGGAATTGCTGAGACATCTGAAAATCAATTCTCTGGCTCCGGGAGGAGCTTTCAGTGAAATATTTCACAGGTGACTTGTAAGGAAACCTCCATTCCAAAGGTTCCAAAGAGGCCATTTCCAGCTCAATAGGAAAAAAAAAAAAACACTTTGAGGATGGAAACAGAGGTTGCATCCACTTTGTAAAGGGTGGCAGCTCAGCCCAAACAGCCCAGACATCCTTTTTATCCCTTGCAATATCAGATATTAGAGCTTTATCCCTGATTGCATCTCCTTGCTCCTCCTCAGAGCCAAGTGCCCAGCAGGAATGTCCCCCAGCCTCCTGTGAGGGCCCATTTTCTGCAGCTAATGACCAGTGAGATGTTGTAAAGGGGCTGTGGAGCCCCAGCAGGCACCAAGCAATGCAGCATTGCAGTGTCCCTGATGAGCCGAGCCAGAACACAGCTCGTGGGTCTCGCTCTGCTCTTGTGACCAGGCTGTGGTTTGGGGCTTTTTAACCCCCCTCTTTAAAAACTGCCAAAATTAATGATGGGACTGGCTCCTTTCCCCAGCAGGGAGCAAAGCTGCCCACTGACAGCTCTGCAGATTGGGCTGGGAAGAGAAATGGGAGCCCAAAAGCTGTGAAATGCTGAGGGAAGCAGAGGGAATCCGAGCATAGGAGTGGGCAGGAGAGGAACCTGGAGCCCTGTGAATCCCAGGATACAAACACAGGGGGCAGGAGGGGCACAGGGCAGAGGAGATCCCTGTGAACCACTCAGCAGGGATGGCAACACAGCCAGGGGCTCCTGGAAAACCCTGTGGGAATGGTGATGATCCATGGGAATGATCTGATCCATGGGAAATGATCTGATCCACGGGAAATGATCTGATCCATGGAAAGTGATCTGATCCACGGGAAATGATCTGATCCACGGGAAATGATCTGATCCATGGAAAGTGATCTGATCCATGGGAAATTATCTGATCCATGGGAAATGATCTGATCCATGGAAGTGATCTGATCCATGGAAGTGATCTGATCCATGGGAAATGATCTGATCCATGGGAAATTATCTGATCCATATAAATTATCTGATCCATGGAAGTGATCTGATCCATGGAAATGCCCTTTCAGTGCCATGTCAATCCATGGCTGTGCCATGTCCTTGGCCTCTGGTGCCATTGTCACCTCCTCACCTCAGACACATGGAACAAGATGGTTTTTAGGATTCCTTCCATCCCATTCCATTGGATAGAAGAGCCAGAAAAACAGGGGCACAAGGAGGTGGTCAAAAGTCTGGAATGGTTTTGTGTGAGGAAAGCTGGAGGATGGGATTCTCCAGCAGAGGAAAGGGGTTTGCTGTAACAAAGCTATGGAAGAAGACAACAAAATCATGAGAGGATTTGGACTCAGCTTTTGATTCTCTTCCTGCAGAAGGAAAAGGGGAAACAAGCCAGAATCAAGGTCAAAACAAACAAACCCCTCTTTCTTCATGCAAGAGGAACTGGATCTGCTGAGCTCCTTGCCAAGGAAAACTGCAAGTGCTGAAATCCTGTATGGGCCCACAGGAAAAGTGGGAGAGGATTTGGGGAGAGATGCACCAAGGGGTGCTGAACACCTCATCAGGCTCAGGAATCTGCTGCTGGAGCAGGAATGGGGTCTCCCCAAAGCCTTGCAGATGATCTGACATGATAAGTGCAGGTCCTCATAGATAAATGTCTAAAGCAGCTAAAAAAAGTCCAAAAGCTCTTTAAATATGTCCAAAAAAGCAGGAAGCAAAGGAGAGGAATAAGTCCATGGTTCCTGGAGTGCAAGGGGGTGGATTGTGAAGGGATCTCTGCTGAAGTCAGGGCTCTTCTGCCTGGTGTGAGAGGGAAAGGATGGAACCCTGACAGATCTGCAGGGCTGAGTTACAGGAGGTGGAAAAGCAGGAGCTGCCTGCAGGGAACTCCAGGAGGAGCTCAGAATAGTGAATGAGTGAGGGGGTGACAGAACTGCAGCTGGAATTCAGTGGAGACAAATGGAAATGGATGCACACAGGGAAAACAAACCCTGACTCCAAATGGACCATAATGGGCTCTGAAAAATCCCCACTCAGGAAGGAGGGCTGGAGTTATGAGGGACATTTCTGAGGCAATGTCAGCACAGCTCTTTGCAGGGGTCAGAAAAATGGGAAAATTGACTGGTGGGGACAGGCAGGGAATGAAAAGGAACCATCCTGGTAAAACACAGAGGTTCAGCTGCAAGCAGGAAATTGGGAGTCTTCCCTGTCCTCATCCCAACTTCCAGAGGCACAGGGCAGAGGATTTCCTGAGAGGAGCAATAAGGAAGGAAAGCCAGACATAACTGGGTGCAGAGCTATCAAAGAGAGGCCCAAGGGAATCCCCAAGGCACAGGCAGCTGGAGCCAAGGAATTCTCATCTCTCCAAGGCTTCCCTGAGCTCTGACCACTGTGGCTGTTGCTGCTCCAGGGAAGGAGGTCCAGGGCAGGACTCTGGGATAATCCAGGAGCCAGGGGAGTGCAGAGATCACAGAGGTGTGATCCATGTACCAGCACATGGAACCAGGTCCAGGAGCTCTCATTCCAGGCTTGGCCCTGGTGTCTCATCCTCATCACTGGCTGAGGCTGTCCCTGTTTCTCACAGGCTCACTCAGAATTAATTGTGTCTTCTGTCCAAACGTGGGAAACTCAGGCTCTGTTTCCATCTCTGCTCATGTGCCAGCTGTGGGCTCACTCTGCAGCTCAGACTCTCAAATGTTATGAAGGCCAAACTCATGCAGCTCATCCCTGTGGAGCCTGAACTTCTCTCCTCTGCCTCCCAGTCCTCACCCTGACCACCTCTGGCAGAACTTTCCTTCTCATTTCATGGGGACTTCAGGGTTCTTCAGGATTTCACAGAATCCCAGAATGGTCTGGGTGGGAAGGGACCTCAAAGCCCATCCAGTGCCACCCCTGCCATGGGCAGGGACCCCTCCCACTGCCCCAGGCTGCTCCAGCCCCAGGGTCCAGCCTGGCCTGGGGCACTGCCAGGGATCCAGGGGCAGCCACAGCTGCTCTGGGCACCCTGTGCCAGGGCCTGCCCACCCTCCCAGGGTACAGTTTATTCCTAATATTCAATTTAAACCTTCCTTCCCTCACCTCTAATCCATCCACCTCATCCTGGTCACTCCATGTCTCTGTGACAATGCATCTTTGAAGTTATTACAGTTTCTTTGATTAGAGAACCTGGCAAAAATCTTTAGAAAATCAAGGAGATGATGCCCATTGGATCTCTGGGCCACTTGATCTCCTCCCTTGCTGCCTCCCTCAGAAACTCCAGGACAAAAGCCTGGTTGAATTTCCCAGGGACTGATCTCCATGCTCCCTAATTCCCCTCCTTAGTGCAGTTCTACCTCATTTGAACATCACTTTCAATAATCTGCTGTTTCTGGAGCTGCTCAGGAGCATTTTTTCCAATCAAGGTCTCTCTGCTTTCTTTCCCTCTGATGGTGAGGAAATGTTAAGTGAGAGCTTTCACAGCAGAGTTAATGCTGTTAATAGCTCAGCTATTTCATCCTTGAATTCCTTTGGAGCTGTGCAGTGAGAGCCAGCCAGCACTGCCCGTTCAGTTTGTCAGCTTGTTTTATAACTTCATCCACTGAGACTTTGCTTTGAGACACATTTTCTGACTCGTCCCCCATCAGGCTTTCCAGGATTCCTGGAAACTCCTTTTTCCTGGAAACCTGTGGTTAGTTCTCTGCTGCAGTTTGATCCTCTTCATTCCATGCTTTGGGTTATTCCAGCTTCCTGCTCAGGTGTGTTTGGGAAAGAAAATACCCCTGGAAGGCAATGCCTGAACTTCCAGTGGGCACTGAGCAGGGTCCTGCAGATGGTGTGGAGGATAATCCTCATGGAGGATCCAGGACTTGAAATCATCTTGATCCAGCCCTCCTTCCTCTGCTGCCTCCTTTCCCCAGGATAAACACCAGGGTAACCCAAATCCTGCAGGAGCAGCAGCCAAATCTTCACAAAGGAGGAATTTTTGCATGGGCAGAGTGATAGATCAAGTTTTAAACTAAAAGAGGAGATTTAGATGGGATACTGGGCAGGAATTGTTCCCTGGGAGGGTGGGCAGCCCTGGCACAGGGTGCCCAGAGCAGCTGTGGCTGCCCCTGGATCCCTGGCAGTGCCCCAGGCCAGGCTGGACACTGGGGCTGGGAGCAGCCTGGGGCAGTGGGAGGGGTCCCTGCCAGGGCAGGGGGTGGCACTGGGTGGGGTTTAAGGTCCTTTCCCACCCAACCCATTCCATAACTCCATTATTCCATGTGCTGCTCACCAGGCAAGGCTGGAGGCAGCAGTGGCCCAATGGCCAAACAACCCCTGGCCTTGGCCACTTCCAGGGATGAGGCAGACCCAGCTTCAACTTCCCCCACACCGCCTTGCTCTGCCCCAAGCAGATCCATATTCTCCTCCTTCCTCTTCTCCTCCTTCAGGAGCCTCAGCTGTGCTCCCAAAATCCCCCTGTTCCTGTCCCAGGCTCCCGTTCCCACCCAGCCCCTCCCAGCTGGGAGCTGCTCCCTGTTTCCCGCAGCTCAAACTCAATTCCAGCCTCGTTGAGCATTTCACCGAGGCTTTGGCTGTTTGGGGGAATTTGTCTTCAGCAACAATTGGATTTGCTGTGCTGTTAGAAGCACTTCCTACCTGGGAGAGGGAGTGCTGCCAGCGTTAACATTCCTGTCACTGTCACCCTCTGGAGGTGCCACTGCTCCTCGAGTGCCTCCCCCCCCCCTCTGGAGGACGGAGCAGCCCCAGGTTTCTCCTTGGGGGCAACCCCTGAGTGCCAGGGAGGATCAGGGTTCACACCTGGAGTGTTCCACGCCTTCCCAGCCCCATTTCTCCCTTTTTCCAGGTGCACAGGAGGCAGCCCTGTGCCTCTGGAAGAGGAAACACCTCAGGGAAACACCTTCTGTGTGTTGTAGGAGTGAGGATCTTGGAGGGTGGGGTACAATTCCCTCTTCCTGCTTTCCTGCAGGACTGAGCTGGGTTCAAGCAGCCTCTGTCCAGCAGGAGTGGCCCAGGAGGTGCCAGCAAAGACACAGGAACGTGTCCTTCTCTGAAACTCCCAGTGAGGCTGGACATGGAGATCTCCTGGTTTACAGAGGAGATTTTTCCTCACATTGCTTTGGCCGTGTGGGGAAAATCCACGTGGAGTTTCCCTGGGATGGAGGATGTGCTCTGGGATAGATCTGCTCTGCTCAGACCCACCTGAGAGCAGGGCAGAGCTGCTCTGTTGGAAGTGGTGAATGGGGAGACAGCTGCCCATCCAGGGAGATATGGAAACACCAGGGGAAAGGGAAAACTGTTCCTTATCCCTCCTTTGGGGGTCACAGATGTCCAGTGGTGGGCTCTGCCCAGGGAATGGGCACGGCCCCGAGGCTGCCAGAGCTCCAGGGATGGACAGGGGGGTGCTGGGCAGGGCCAGGGGCTGGGCTGGGTGATCCCTGGGGATCTTTTCCAACTCGGGATATTCCATGATTCTACCAGCCCAAGCCTAGGCTTTGGCTTTAAGGCATTTCATCCAAGGTCTGGATCTCGGGGTGTGGGAAGGATCCTGTGGAGCTGAACCCTGGCAGGGAGCATGCACTCCATGCTCTTGCAGAGACCCCTGGGCTCAGGCTGACAGAAATCCCAAAGCCAGAATTTGGCAACACTTGGGGCGCGCTCAGGCTCCGTCTCTCCCTGCAGAGCCAGCCGCGCCCGTCCCGCTGTCCCAGCGGTGTCCCTGTGCTTGCACATCTGTGTCCCGCTGCTTTCGGAGGAGCCAACCCCTCCAAGCCCCCGGAGCCGCTGGATTTCTGCCGTCCCGCATCCCGGAGCGCGGAGCGCAGTTGCCATCTAGTGGGACGGAGCATCCCTGCAGAGCCGGATCCCACCCGCGGGAATTCCCGGCAGAAGAAGCTTCCACGGAGCCCCTGGGAGAGCACAGAGCCTCGCACAAGCTGCCAGCGCTCTCCATCTGCAAACTGTGGGCAGGTTGAACGCCCAGCTTCAACCCCGACCTGGCTTTTAGCCCCAAACTCGCTTTTGTCGCGCTAATTTTAGGCAGGATGGATCCTGTGTGTGTGGCCGTGGGAAGGAAAAATCCACAGGGCGCTGTTCTGGGAATGTTCTGCCTGTCTGGGGCTTGGTTTGCGCTCTGAGGCTGCAGCTGCAGCTCCAGAGCAGCGTCCAGTGACTGCAGAGCTGTTCTGACTCCTTCCCTAATTGCCAGATTTTCCCGGTTCTAATTAAGACAGGAGCTCTGTGTGATTCCAACACCCGTCGGATGCAGCTCCTGCAGGGAACTGGACTTCTTCAAAACAAATAAAAAAGGGAATAAACCATTTTTTTCCTACAAATGAAACTCAGCAGCACATAAAGGGCGCTCCCCTGAGCCTCAGGGTGGGACTGTTCCCTAAATACCCCCGGATTCCCCCAAACACCCCCAGAGGTGCTCAGGCTGCAATTCCTGAGGGGAATTCCGCAGCTCTGCCTTCCATGAGCATCCCACATTTTGAAAAGCTTTGGCAGATGTTACAATTTACTGCCCTTTGTCTGGTAAGCGTCAGGAATTCCCCAGGATTTCAGGGAATCATGGAATGGTTTGGGCCTTAAATCCCCTCCAGTGCCACCCCCTGCCAAGGGCAGGGACACCTCCCACTGTCCCAGGGAAAAATGAACCCATTAATTACCCAGGGCCCATTAACAAACCGTGTGCAAGGCCCTGGGTTGGGAAGGGAAAGGCACCAGGATCTCCCAAACTGCTCCAGGTGTTGGCTCCGAGCACTTTCCACTCTCCCAGCCCCTTCCTGCTTGGCTTTTCCATTGCTAATTCCCAAATTTCCCCCAGTCCTGCTCAAACCCAGCCACGTGTCCTGGTTTTGTGACAATGTTGCTGTAAAAGAGATCTTGTTCTCCAAGTTCCATAATTTTTTTTTTCTTATTTCCACAGTTTTTCTAATTGATTCTCCCATTTTTCCCTCGCTTTCTTCAGGCTTTCTCCCTTTTTTTCTGTAAAGTGTGTGAAAGATTTTTTTCACCAGATTTTTCCTTTTTTTTTTTTTTTTTGCTTTGTTTTTTCCTGGGAGAAAAGTGTATTGATTTTTCCCCTATTCCTTCCTTCTGGGATTGGGAAGTGGGGCAATTTCCCTGCTCTGCTGCTCCCTGGCTGTCAAAACCCTTAATCCCAGCAGGGCAGCAAAACTTTCATCTCCTTTCTTATAATTTTTCCCCCCAAAAAATGGTGGCAGATATTGCTTTTTATTGTTCTCATTTCTTTCCCATCATTTTCCATCTTTTTCCACGTGATTTCAGTGGTTTCCTTTTGGTTTTATTTCCTTTCTCCATTCAATTTTCCATCCAGTTTCTCACATCACCCAAGTGGAAAAAGATTTTCTTTGCTCCCACTTGGCTGGGTGGGTTTGCTTTGGGTTTTTTTCCCTCTCATTCTCTTTCCACGAGGGATGGAAGAATATTTCTGAGGAAAGGACCTAAATCCCATCCATGGCATGGGACACCTTCCACTGTCCCACGGTGCTCCAAACCAAACCCAGCCTGACCTCGGGCACTGCCAGGGGTGGGCAGCACTCCCAGGATCAGCCAATGGCAAATTTCCCCCTTTTCCACCCCATTAGCCCGATTTTCCCAGGAAAGGTGGGAATTCCTCACCACGGGCACAATTAGTTGGCAGCATCCACAGAGAAGGGGAATGAGAAGAAACCCCCAACAATTGGCTGCCAGAGCCATAAAGGAAAACAGGGGTTGCTCACTGTGAGTACAAAATGCACCAAATGAATTTAATTACACTGAAACTAAGGGAATTAATTGGCCCTGCTTAATGGGCAATAAGGGGCGAGGACTGAGCAGCAATCCCAGCCATTCCATGGCAATGATGGGATTCCAACAAAGCCCACACCTGATGGGGCAGCACTCCCTGGGGGTGGTGGGAATGATCCCAGCAGCCTGAGGAGTGGAAAGAGTGGAATTTCTCCAGGCTGGGTGGGAATTTTTGCCGTGAGATCATCAAAATCCCCTTCCAAGCAGAGTTACCCTCTGGAGTAAAACACTCACTGCCACTTGTGCCCTTCAGAGGGGCTCAGTTACAAAATGTCTGAAAATGGGATTGAAGGCTCTGCTGGGGCAGCATCCTACAGGAATTCCTGGAATTAGGAAGAAGGCAACAAATGCTCCTTTAGTTCAGCACTGCTGCACCCTCGTTACTGTGGGTAGTAATTAACCAGGAGAATAAAAACGCCTTTTCCAGGCTGATACTTCCTTGGAATAGCAGGAATTAATCAGCTCTGGGTTCATATCCCTCCCTAAAGCCAGCCCGTTCCCTGGCTGGAGTTCATCATCACCACCAAAGGAATCCAGGTGATGAACCAGGATTGCCCAGGAAAAGTGGGAATTGGGGACATTCATTTTCATTTGAGGCTCCTGAGGCTGCTCCCAGCCCCAGTGTCCAGCCTGGCCTGGGGCACTGCCAGGGATCCAGGGGCAGCCACAGCTGCTCTGGGCACCCTGTGCCAGGGCTGCCCACCCTCCCAGGGAACAATTCCTGCCCAGTATCCCAGCCATTCCTGCCCTCTGGCAGTGGGAGCCATTCCCTGTGTGCTGTCCCTCCAGCCCTTGTCCCCAGTCCCTCCCCAGCTCTTCTGGAGCCCCTTCAGGCCCTGGCAGGGGCTCTGAGCTCTCCCTGGAGCCTTCTCCTCTCCAGGTGAGCACCCCCAGCTCTGCCAGCCTGGCTCCAGGGCAGAGGATGAGGAATTCCAGCTGTTTTGCTGGGAAGTGCTGCACTTCAGACCTTCAGCAGCAGCAGCAATGCTTCCCTTGGCCAGGGAGCAAAGCAAGCCCTGGGATCCCCTGCATGGCTCCAGAGCCAGGCAGTGTCTGCAGGTGTCTGTGCTGGGCACATTCCAGCTGCACCACAGGATGGGGAAAAGGGTCCAAAATGGGGGGGAAAGGGGAATTCATGGATATTTCACAGCTCCTTTAGAGGTTCCTCCCAGGAAAGGGTTTCATTGGTTCCAAAATCCCGATGGCTCCACAGGGCTGTAAAACTCCACCCCAAGAGCATCCCCAGCTCACTTCCCATTGGAAAGGATACATCCCTCTCCAGGATCAAGCCCAACCACCAGCCTCCATTAAATCACATCCCTTTTTGTTCTTTCTTCTCCCTGGGGAATAATTTCAGGTTCTTGTGGCAGTGGGAAGACTCCAAGGGATCCAGGACCCTGCACATGGCACCAGGACCTGGACACAGGCACCAGCACCAGGACCCTGCACCCTAAACTTGGGCACCCAACCCTATCTGGGACCCTGCACCCCGACCCTGGAACCCTGTACCCCAACATTGGGACCCTACAGCCCAAAACTGGGTGTGTGCACCCCAAAACTGAGCCTCAGCACCCAACTTTGGGCCCCTGCACCCCAACACTGGGCTCCTGCATCCCAAAACTGGATCCCTGCACTGTTTGGAACCCTGCACCCCAGCTCTGGGTCACTGCCCCACCACCCCAGAGGTGTCCCCAGCATTCCCTGGTTTTGTGACATCACCTGGGACTTGGACAAGGAGCAAAATCCCCCGGGATGAAATCCTGGCTGAGACCATTCAGGGATTTGGGAGACATTTGTCCCAGCAATCTTCTGCTGAAGGGTCAGTTTTGTGTCCCTTGGGGTCATCCCCGTGTGCAGGAGCCCTGAGGCTGGCAGAGACATTCCTGGAGCCTTGCAGTGTTTGGGGTTTAGTTAAAAGCTCTGTATAAAAATGTGTTTGTGGCTCTGTTCTGGTTGTGAAACTTAAAAGAATAATAAAATCCTGAACTTCAGCCAGGGACTGGCCGAGCATCCTGAGGGATTCCAGGTTTTCCCTGATCCCACACTGCAGAGAAACACAGTAAAAACCACTTTTATTTTCATTGGAAAGAAAGCACACAGATACTTCAATCCTTGTCTCCTCCCTCCCCCTAGAATGAGGCACAGCAAAAAAATCCTGCAAGAAACTCCCATCTCCCCCTTTTCACGTGGAGAAACTTTCCTTGGATGTTCTCCTACAAATTTAAACCAGCATTTCCCCAGATGTGTAGAGAGGGAGGAATGAGTTTCTCCTTTCCAAATTGAATAAAAGCATCCAGACAGAACAATTCCCTTGGGTTTTTTCCATGACACCTCTCTGTCCCAGGGTCAGCGATCCCAGCCTGGCTCCATGGCAGATCCCACTTGTCCAAGGGCACTGGGCAGCTCCAAGATCCAACCTCGTGGTGCTTCTTCAGGAATTTGCAGGAGCTCTCTTCTCTCTATTGCAATTCCATAACTGGGGCCTCTGTGTCCAGGGACAAAACTCAGAATCATGGAATCACTAAGGCTGGAAAAGGTCATCAAGTCCAACCTTTGACCAAGTCCCACTAAACCCCATCCCAAAGTGCCACATGCAGCCATTTTTTGGACACTTCCAGGGATGGTGATTCCAGTGTTTTATCACCTTCCAGACTGGAATTTTTCCCAAATATCCAACCAGTGGTGCAGAAAAGGAAATGTCACCTCCAACCTGCCGCCGGCTCTGTCGCAGAGTGGGACATGGGAGACTGAGCAGGGGAGGAGCTCCAGGTGGGAACAGGAGGTGGGAAACCCTCCCTGGCTCTGGGGCGGGCTCCTGGCATTCCACGGCCATCCCGCCTGATCCCCTCGGGGCTCCCTGGTGCCGAGGCACGGACCGATGGTGCTGGGACCCGCCTGAGGTCACAGCCCCCGCTGCAGGGCTGTTCCCAGCAGGAATTGTGCTCCGTGGGGAGCTCTGCCGCTCTTCCCTGCCCCGGAGCGACAGAGGGGCAGTGACAGAGGGGCAGTGACAGAGGGGCAGAGGGGCAGTGGCAGAGGGGCAGCGACAGAGGGGCAGTGACAGAGGGGCAGTGACAGAGGGGCAGAGGGGCAGTGGCAGAGGGGCAGAGGGGCAGTGGCAGAGGGGCAGTCCCCTCCCCGCGCTGTCCCCCCGGTCCCCCCGGTCCGGAGCCCCGGGAGCCCGGGATGGAGCTCAGGGGCGGGGGGAAGCGGGATGGGGCCGCTCGCTCTGCACAAGAGAAGGAAAAGTCAGCCCAGGCTTGGAAGCTCCAGGAGGATCCTGCCCTCGCATCCCTGGCTTGGGGGTCAGCCAGGGACAGCGGGGCAGCTCCGGGCGGCAGGACACACACCCGAGTCACCCGACGGACATTTCAGCACACGGAGCTGGGCACGGAGCCTCTGCAGGTGATCTGGGGGTCCCCGAGGCTCTCTGAGACCCCAACCCCTCGGAGACCCGAAGCCCAGCCCAGCCTGGGAGCGGGACCCGCGGCATTCACCTGGGTCAGGGGCTCGCTCGGGGCTCCCGGCGCTCGCCCTCCTCTGGCTGCTGCCTCCGCTCGCCCTCCTGCAGGGGACGGGGACACGGCCGGCCCCGCTCCTGTCACCCGGGGGGCTGGAGAGGGGCTGGCAGCGCCCACCCCGCGCCCCCAAGGGAAGGAATTGAGGAACGCGGGCTCCTCCAAGGGCGGAGGCTGCCGTGGACTCCGTGTCCCTCCTCCCAGACCCCAAATCACCTCCTCGCTCTGCCCAGCGGCTCCCAGGGCTCCCTGCACGCTCTGCCACTGCCCGAGGCGCCGCTGGATTTGCTGCCGGAGCCCCCGCAGGACGAGGAGAGCGCGGCTGGGGAGGGCGGGGATGAGCAGGAGGGAGGAAGGGTCCCGAGC
>VXBS01007055.1:0-37849 GCA_013400255.1 Sitta europaea | reverse complement strand
AAAAAAAAAAAAAAAAAGGGTGCTATTTATTAGTGCATAAAAAAATAGGTTTGGAATCCCTGTTTGGATCTCTGCAGGTGTCGGCTCGGGCGGCCGGCGGGACGCTGCCGGCGTGTCCTCGCCGTCCCTCGGGCTGTGCAGGGGCCCAGGCTGCCCCCAGGGGCTCAGAAGATGTCTGGGCACACGCTCCAGTCCTGCCTGTCCTTGGCCTCCCAGTAGCCGCCCTTGTAGACGCAGATCAGCTCCCCGGTGACGGCGTCCACCTTGCGCTCGAACCACAGCGGGATGTACCCCTCGTAGTCCTTCCCTGGCCGGGCAGAACGGGGGTCAGGGGGCTTCTCCACCCACAGCCCCCCAATCCTGCAGCTCCCACTGCTGCCCAGGACTGTCTGTTGGTGTTCCTGGAGCTCAGGGACTGATTTGAGCCCAGCCCTGCCATGGTCACAAGGGCCAAGGGAGGACGGGTCTCTAGGGGGACAGTGACTGGCAGGACATGATGACCACCAAGGCAAAGAGGCCAACAGCCCTCCCAGCCAGGACCCACCGCCTCAAAAACCCAACCAACCCTCACAAGTGCCCCAAACCCACCCCACAAGAGTCCCCCAGAGGCAGGGTCCATCCTGCACACCCCCCCGGCAGCACGGGCAGCGCAGCCCCTGCACCCCGCAGCGCCTCACCCTCCTCCAGGGCCTCCACGGCCTCGGCCTCCCTGCGCCGGCGCACGGCTCTCTGCTTCTCCTCCAGCCTCTGCTTCTCCACGTTGGCCTCGTCCCAGCGGCCGCTCTCCATCAGCCGCTGGTCGGGGCGCAGCCGGCTGTCCGTGGGCGCCACGCGCTCCTCGGGCTCGTTCAGCGTCAGCGCCAGCTCCGAGAAGAAGTACATGTTCTCAGCATTGTCCCTGAGTGCAGACAGCCTGCTCAGGGTGGGAATGGGGGGCACCTCGGGCACAGCCCCCCAGCCTCATTGATCTGCTCCTGCTGAGCTGGCTCTGCTGGGCACCTCCAGTGCTGGGGCAGCTCTGGGAGCCTCCTGACAGGAGAGCCCTGCAGGGGCTGGGGAAGGGAATGGAGCCCCAGCAGGGGCTGAGGGAGCTGGGAAAGGGGCTCAGCCTGGAGCACAGGAGGCTCAGGGGGCCCTGCTGGCTCTGCACAGCTCCTGACAGGAGGGGGCAGCCGGGGGGGTCGGGCTCTGGGAACAGGGAACAAGGGATGGGATGACAGGAAATGGCCTCATGTTGCACCACAGCAGTTTTAAATTGGATCTTAGGGAAAATTCCTTCCTAGATAGGGTGGTCAGGCATTGGAACAGGCTGCCCAGGCCAATGGGGGAGTCCCCATCCCAAGAGAATACTCCCAAAGCTGGGACTGCGTTGGTGCTCCCAGAGCTCAGGGACTGATTTGAGCCCAGCCCTGCCATGGCCACAAGGGCCAAGGGAGGACTGGTCTCCAGGGGGACAGAGTGACTCGTGGGACACAATGGCCAGGGACACAATGACCAGCAAGGCAAAGCAGCCAACAGCCCTCTCTGCCAGGACCCACCGCCCCAAAAACCCAACCAGCCTCCAAAAGTGCCCCAAACCCACCCCACAAGAGTCCCCAAAGCCACCCTCCCCTTCCAGGGACCTATTCTCCTACCTCAGAAAAAGCCACTCGGCCCCACAAGTCCCACACGTCCTCAGGCCTGGGCACTGAACCTCCCATTGCACAAGGCTCTGGGAATTCCCATCCCCACCCTAATCCTGCTGTGCCACCCCCCCAGGGGACTCACGGCAGCGGGTACTTCCTCCACAGGACCTTTGGGGGCAGTGTCTGGTAGACAGTTTTCTGCTTGCCCTCGGTGCTGGTGCTGCCGTGGCTGCTGTGGACGATCTTGGAGCACTCCATCCTCTCATCCCACGTGCCAGACATGACGTAGTGGGCTTTGCCATCGGCATCGCTCACCACCCCCGTCACCTGCAGGGGCACACGGCTCTGGTGGCGTTTGGCAATGTCCAGAAGGAGCCCACAGCCTCCAGGGGCCCAGCTGGATGTGCTGCTGTCTCTCCTGGGACGTCCCTGACCCTGCAGGTGGGTGTCCAACCCACCAAACCCCTCCCGGGTCTCAGTGCTGCAGCTCCAGCACATCAGAGCCAAACCGTGGGACATGGAGGGACACCCAGCCCTCCCTGGTGACCCATGCTAGAGGTGCCTGACCAGCCCCTCAGCCCCGTGCTGGGGCTCATCCCAGTGGTTCTGGGAGCCTGGAAGAGCCAGGTCTGACCCCTGAAGGAGCAGAGTCCCTGCTGGATACTCACCTTGCGGGGGACATCCCTGGAGAAGTAGCTGTAGGGGGTAAATTTCAGCTGGCATTTATCTTTGGACTTATGGTTAACAATCTCTATTTCACCAGACTGGATAAAAGACACAGAACCACAGCAGGGAGAGACAGAGGAGGTTAGTTGGAGTGCAGGTACCCATCACCACTGGGCACAGCAGCACCAGTGGCTGCCCCCCACCACCAGCCACCCCCACCACCTGCTGGCCTCGGGGAGAGCCAGGGAAGGCTCCAGGAAGCCTTTCCCATCCCTGCAGGGAAGCACAGCTTCCCATCGTGGCAGGAGCATGTGCCCTGGGAGGGCAGTGCTCCTGCAGCCCCCCAGAGCCAGGCAGAACTGTCCCCTCACTCACCTGGTCGATCCAGAGCTTGCCCACGATGATGTTGTGCACAGTGGAGGTGACTTTCCTCCAGACATAGTGATTCCCACTGGAGTGGAACTCCAGGTGGATGGCGCCTGTGGAGAGAGGAATGATCTGAGCTCAGCAGGGGGAGATGCTCCCCAGAGCCCACCACTACCCCAGCACTGTGCTCATCCTCAGGGCCAGCCCTGCATTCCCCAAGCAGGCCTGGCTCTGGATCCATCCCTCTCCCAGTCTGCTCAGGGAGGGAGGCTACAACTCCTGCCAGGCTCTCTCTCCTCTGCCATATTTTTAAAAGCAGGTCAGAAATGTGCTGCCTGGTTGATTCAAACACTGGCACCACTCTGGCAATGCTGCCCAGGCCAAAGGGAAATAAAATGCTGGAAGGAGGCAACTTATTGCATTTGACTGGCAGGGAGAGAGCTAAAACAGGCAGCAAGTTAACTTTGAATACCATGAAAGGAGAAATCAATTCCTGGGCAAGCAGGATTATTTCCAAAGCAAAGGATCCTTTGCAGTTGGCATCATTTCCACTTCCAGGGCAGACATGTTATTGTTGGATCACTGGATCAGGAGCACAAATCTGGACTCTTTAATTGCTTGGGGCTGATTTCATTGAGCCCCTGGAATTCCTAAAGGCTAAGGAAGCAGTTTCCTTAACTGCTGGGTTTTGTATGAGTGCTGCAAGGCAAACCAATCCCAGATAATTCCAGAATCCATCACCTACCCAGTGGCATGATGGAGAGGTATTTGCCCCTGAACTTGCTGGCGATGGTGATCTCCTGCCACAACGTCCACCCTCGCCTGGAGTACACGTGGTGGGCAGCTGCTGGGGGGTGGTGGCTCACCTGGGGACAGGACACAGCCCATGAGGACACAGCCACCAGAGAGCCCAGCTGGGTGCTCAGAGAGGGGACAGCTCCACAGCAGCTCCACACTGTGCTGGACACCAGATCCACACCAGCTCAGCACTAAGGATGCTCCAGGCCCTGAGCACCACATCAGCTTTGTCACTAAGGATGCTCCTGGACACCACAATCTCCTCCTGGGCATTGGGGGGGACCCCCATGCGATGCCCTGGCAGCAAGGGGAGACACACCAGGATCCTGCCAAGATTTGCTAAGGCTCATTTCAAAGCATGATCCACAAAATCTTCACTTGAGCGACCACTGCAGTGAGATGCTGCTGTTCCATGACCCCAGGACACATCCCTGCTTTCCTGGGATCCTGGCTGAGAAACATGGATGTGCTGAAACCCCAGTAATCCCAGTGGAACAGCACCTGGGAAATCCCAGAGGACACAGGCCCACAAGTTGTCCAAAACACACAGCAAGACTTTGGCTTTTTCCCCACACATGCACCGGGCTGGAAATCAGACACAGCATCCTAAATCCTGAGAGTGACTTGTTAGATGATGGTGCTTACAACAGCCTGCCCTGGACAAGCTGTCCAAAACAAAGGCAGGGGACCTGTGCTCAGGCAGGCTCTAAGCTGGTGGCAGAGCCTGGCACAGGCACCCAGCGATCCCTGGAGCTCTGGGATCCCTGCTGTAATTACAGGCTGAACACCCTGAGCTCTGGATTACACACACAGGCAGGGCCAGGGCCTTGCTGTTAAATCCCAGTCACCAGCAGCAGGAAATCCTATTTGGATAACTGGATTTCAGGCACTGGATTATCACTGCTTGGCTGGCCACGTTGGCGGGCTGAGCAGCACAGGCAGCGTCCGAGGAAAATTCAGAGCAGTGGGAAAGGCAGCTGGAATTGATCAGGAATATCAAATCTGGGTACAAACAGAGGAAAACTGGGACCAACCAGAGAAAGTAATTCCAGGCAGGTTATTTATTTGTGAGGAAGGAATGTGGTGAAAAGAGGGGGTGAAAAATGAGAACAGGGATGACGGTTTGGGAATGATGCAGTCAGGGGTGTCCAGCAGTACTGGACAGGCAGGACTGGGAGAGATGTGATCAGAGGTACCCAGGGGGACAGGAAGCCTTGGGCTTGGCACCACAGCTGGGATGAGGGATTAATCCACCTTGGAGTCCCAACTGTCCCCCCAGGAAGGTGAGGCTGGCAGCTGGCTAAGGGATGGATCCTGGCCAGGAATCACCCACTCCCAGGCTAAACCAGGTGACAGAGCAGGAACTGATGCCAGGCCAGGGGAGGTGAGGGTGTGACAGTGCTGAGGTGGGAGAACCTGAGCCCTGTGGCAGCCCCAGTGCTGGGGTGGCTGTGGGATGAGGCCACCTCTGACCCTGGCAGGCAGGGCTGCACCAGGGGGCAGGCTGTGGCTGGCAGTGTCCCTTGCTGGAGCCAGGGGCACTGGGATGGCTCCCAGACTGGGAGGGACCATCTGGGGACAGGCAGAGCTGGGGGACATCAGGAACAGACAGCAGAGCCAGGAATCTGGGGATTACCTACTGCAGGACCTCTCTTGGGTCACTCTTCCAGGAGACCCCACTCAGCCTGTTCCCTGACACTGCCTAGAGAGGTGGGATGGGATGGGATGAGATGATGGGAAGATGGGAGGATGGGATGGGATGGGATGATGGGACAGAAGGTTACAGGACATGCTGTCCTGCCTCAAGCCAGCACTTCACAGGTGTCTGACAAGTTTGGGCACTCACTGCCCAGGAGGGCTTTGCCCACCCCTGGGTGTCCTGCAAGGGGCTGGTGGCAGAGCCTGGCATTGCTGCTGCAGCAGCTGCTCCAAACCTGGGGATGAAGGGTCCCCAAGCCCATCGAGCCCACCCTGTTTCCAATCCCCTCCTTGTCACCCAGCCCAGAGCAGCCAGTGCCGTGGCCAGCCTCTCCTCGGGGACTCACGCCGCTGCTGGGAGAGGGGCCCGGGAAGGCTGAGCCCCTGCAGGAGGCAGCAGGGACGATCGGGGAGCGCTCACCTGCTCGCAGAGGGAGCGGAAGCCCAGCTCCTCCAGGCGGTCCAGCTCGAAGGTCTCCCCCAGCAGGGGGTTGAACGGCTTGGCGGTGCGGTGCACCGTGGTGGAGTAGGAGGACACGGAGAAGGCGGCCACGAAGCACATCTGCTCCGTGGAGCTCTCGCACTTCACCGCCTTGTCCAGCAGCTCGTGGTACTCCAGGTCCTCGGTGAGCCGCTGCAGCATGGACAGGGGCTCGTTGAAGTTCACCTGCAGGGCAACAGGGAGGGGTTGAGAAAGCAGGAGAGATCCCCAGGAGGTGCCAGCAAGGCCAAAGGAAAGGGAGTATGTGCTCTGCTCCCTGACCTGTGCCAGGCAGCACCAGGGTTCGGGCTGTGGAGGAGCCAACAGCCCTGTGGGACAATCTGGGATCACCCCCAGGTTAACAGCCTGACCCCAAAATGAGCCTCAACAATGAGAGCAGCCCCCTGCTGCCCCCCAGGCAGCATCCCACCAGCCACAGGACAGGGATGTGCTGCTCCCCAGCCTGCCCTCGTCACCTCCATCCCTGTGCCAGGTGACACAGCTGCCCAGAAAACCTGGAAAAGCCCCATTTTGGGGTCTTAGTGCTCCTGGGACTCCAGTCCCATGACAACACCTCTATTATTTGCTCTGAAAATAATGAAATTAAAGAATAATTGAAAGCAAGACAGAGCCGTGAAAGGTCTCCTGCCTTTTTTAGCTTCAGATCAAAACAAAGAAATATATTTTAGGAGGAGCAGATGGCTGAAGAACCACTTCTGTAAGCCAAGTTAAATATTTCATAGTAGAAAAAACAAACTCCAGATTCCAGAATTTAGCTTTTTTTAGATTTTCCACTCAGGGATTTAGCCTGTAAGTGGCAGGGATCTTACAGCATCAGAGAAAGAGAGAGCTGGGGAGAAAGAGCAGCATCAAATCCACATAAAGAGCAAATCACTTGGGATAATTCTCAGGAGAGATGCAGACAACAAAGCCAACAGCTGTATCCTCAGCACTGCTTAGGCAACAGGGAGCAAAACCCTTCCACAGGGGAAGAAGATGAATGCACCCAGATTCCAAATTCCTACAACTGTTTTCTTCCTTTTCAGTGCTGCTGGTTTGTCCTTTCAGAGGGCAAATCAAGGAGGTTTGTCAGTCCATCACATCCCTGGGAAGGAGATGCATCTCTGAGGATCTCAGAAATGCTCTTAATTCATCAGCAATCCCCCCAAAGAATGTCCACAAGCAGCTGAGCTTGTGGGGTGGATCCTGGTGCATCTTCTCATTCCATAGTGACTGTGGGATCCTTCAGGATTTCACAGAATCCCAGAATAGTTTGGGTGGGAAGGGACCTTAAATCTCATCCAGAGCCACCCCTGCCATGGCAGGGACCCCTCCCACTGCCCCAGGCTGCTCCCAGCCCCAGTGTCCAGCCTGGCCTGGGGCACTGCCAGGGATCCAGGGGCAGCCACAGCTGCTCTGGGCACCCTGTGCCAGATCCTCAGACCCTCATGGGGAACAATTTTTCTTCTCTTTAGTCTAAAGCTCCTCTCTCCCACACTGTCCTCAGGTTTGGACTCAAGCAGCTCCTGGGATGCTTTGATTGACAGGAGTAGAAATTTCTCTCTCCAGGCACCAGCAGCTGCTGGGATTTCACATCCTGAGCTTATTCCTGTGCCCATCAGACCCTGATCTGCTGCTGCTGCAGACCTGGATGGTGCTGGATGCTGCTGGGCTGTCCATCCCAGCTGCAGATAGCACAAGGAGGTGACAGCTCATCACTCTCAGCCAGAGCTCTGAGCTCTCACTCAGGCTCTGTTGGAAGAGACAGAACACAACCAATTCAGCATCCCAGCCCCTGGAATGTGCTCCTTGCTCTTCACCCAGCAGAGGATGGACCATGAACATGGCTCTGTGCAGCCCATGTGAGGGGCTGTTCCACACAGATGTCCCAACACACCCTTTCTTGGCCATCACAGGGAGCCTCTGACCCCAGGGCTGAACCATCAGCACCCAAAATCCATCCCTAGCACCTCCTTCACCAAAAAGCTGCTCTCTGTAAGGAAAATGAGGCTCTCTGAGCCCCTGGGGTGCAGGAGGGGCTGAGCCCTGAGTGTCCTGTCCTGGATCACACTGGGGAAAACATCACCAGCAACAGGGTCCCTTCTTCATGAACCCTCAGGGACTCAGTGTCCTGCTTCCCTGCCTCTGCAACAGCTGCATTTGCAGAGGACACTTGGGCAATGTCCCCTCTGCTCCAGCTTGCCCAGGAGCAAGGACATGCTGGAGCAAGTCCAGAGGAGGCCACAGAGATGCTCTGAGAGCAGGAGCCAGGCTGGGAGAGCTGGGGGTGCTCACCTGGAGAGGAGAAGGCTCCAGGGAGAGCTCAGAGCCCCTGCCAGGGCCTAAAGGGGCTCCAGGAGAGCTGGGGAGGGACTGGGGACAAGGGCTGGAGGGACAGCACACAGGGAATGGCTCCCACTGCCAGAGGGCAGGAATGGATGGGATATTGGGCAGGAATTGTTCCCTGCAGGGTGGGCAGCCCTGGCACAGGGTGCCCAGAGCAGCTGTGGCTGCCCCTGGATCCCTGGCAGTGCCCCAGGCCAGGCTGGACACTGGGGCTGGGAGCAGCCTGGGACAGTGGGAGGGGTCCCTGCCATGGCAGGGGTGGCACTGGATGGGTTTTAAGGCCCCTTCCCACCAGAACCATTCCACAATATGCATGCAGCAGTTGCACAGGGCTCTGCCAGCCCAAAATCCAATCCCTGGTGACAAACTCCTGTCCCTGCTTGGGGCTGCTGTGCCACCACAGCACCAGCAGGACAATCCAGATCTGTAAGCCAAACCTTCTGCACAGCCAAGAGCTGCCCAAACCCTCCTGGGCCAGCCCTGGGTGCCAGGGACTCACAGGCATGGGGATCTTGGAGAGCTCTTTGCCAATGCAGTTCTTCATGATGCTCCAGAGGTTAAGGCTGTAGTTGGGTTTGTCGGGAATGCGAGTCCGTCTCCTTTTCCTCGGCAGGAGATCTTTGCCTGTGGACTCATTGTAGCTGCTTTGATTGGAGCTCTCAAAGACCTGTGCAAGCAACAGAAGGAGCTCAGGTTTAAGCTGGACCCAACTAGACCCAGCAGCTCCCAGGAACAGCAACCACAGCTCAGGAGACACCTGAGGAGCATTGCTGGAAGCCTGTTCTCCAGGGAAATATGGGTACAGTTGTCCCCCAACACCTTCCTGCTTCCCTCAGCACAATGTTTAGGATGCTGATGACTGCTGCCATCTGCTCCCCACCCGTGACTCACAGAGGAACCACCACAGAGCATCTGGACACAGCTGGAGGCTCCCTTCACAAGCACCCCCTCTCCCCTGGCTTCACCCCAGCAGCACCACCCCTCCCACTCTGCCCAGCCAACTCACACTGTCCTCCAGGTTCCAGTCCTCGGGGTGGCCCTCGCTGGCCCCGCTCAGGTTGCTGCCCGAGCGCCTGCGGGAAGGGAACAGCAGCTGGTGAGCACAAGGAAGGACAGAGAACAGCCAGGGCTGGTGCAGCATCACCCAGAGCATCTCCCAGCACCACCCCAGGGCACTGCCAGGAAGGCAAAGGGGGGAGAGAGGCCGTGCACAGGTGTTAGGAGGAGATTCTAAGGACAGGATGCTCAGGGAGGGATTCTCAGCCTCAGCCCTGTGAGGGGACACAGAGATTCTGCTTTTGTCAGCAAGGCCAGTGATGTGACCATGGGTCAGACCACAGGTTCCTCCAGCCCAGATGTCCATGGAGGAGTAAGAGCAGGTGACAGCAGACAGAAGGCAGGGAGAGATGGGATAGGGGGAAGAAATTCTTCCCTGGGAGGGTGGGGAGGCCCTGGCACAGGATGCCCAGAGAAGCTGTGGCTGCCCCATCCCTGGCAGTGTCCAAGGTTGCACAGGGCTTGGAGCAACTTGGGATACTGGGAAGAGTCCCTGCCCATGGCAGAAGGTGAAATGAGAGGAGCTTAAAGGCCCCTTCCAGCCCTACCCATCCCACGATTCTGTCAAGACAAGGTGCTCACTGCCTCTGCCAAACACTCTGAGGGATTTCCCTCCAAGTCCCTGCTCCCATCAGCTGAGGGGCAGAGGAGTCAGCTCTCCCACGGCACCAGCTGCCACCTGCCCCTCCTCACCTGCTCCACTACAACTGGGAGCCAGCCTTGCTCCAGGAATGCAGGAGCAGCTGCACACAGGATGGACGCTGGGACAAGGCAGGGGAAGTTTTGGAGGCCATTCCCGCAGAGTGGCCCCGTGGGCGGGGCTGCTGCAGGAAAGGCGGCGCTGCCCAGCCCTCCCCGCACTCCCGGGCAGGCGGGGGCGGTACCTGTGGTGCTTGGGGTCTGCGGTTACAGTGATAAAAGCTGGTGCGTCCTCCATGGCATCGAAGTACTCCGTCTCCTCATCTTCGTCACTGGCCTCTCCTTTGGCAGACTGCACGCTCCCTGCTGGCACAGAGGCTTTGAGACACGCTGGGATGCTGGCCCCCTCCAGAGCCCAGCGTGCACGATCTGTCCCCAGAGCCCCCAGGGTCCCCTCCTCGCTCGCTTCACAGCCCGAGCCCTGCTCTGCATCCCGCTCCACACCCCGAGGATGCTGCTCCGGTTTCCAGCTCCTGGAAGCCAGGATGTGCCCTGCTCCCCAACCCAGGCACACGGGGTGACCCTGCCGTGCACCCCCGAAAACGCCCCCGGGCCGCCTGAGGCTGGCAAGGGCGTGCACAACCCGCGTCTGATGTGGCTCCGCTCCAGCACCGCCCCGTTCGCCGGGAAATCCGCTTTGGATTAAAGCAGGAAAAAAAATCACGGGTTTCAGGTGATGCTCGGAGAGGTTTCCCAGCCCCGCATTTCCAAGCGTTCCTCCGCTGCGGTGGGAGGGAGCGATGGCAGCTTCCCTGCTCCCGCCCCATCCCGGACAATCCCATCCCCTGCATCCCTCCCACTCTCCAGAGGAGCAGGGTCAACACCTCAGGCTGACTTGTGCCTGTCCCTGCAGCGATTTCCACCCTGCCCTCCCCAGCTGCCTCAGAATTATTTAGGCTGGAAAAACCCCCTGCGAATATCCAGCCCAGCCACTCCCTCAGCACTGTCCAAGCCATCACCAACCCGTGTGCCCATGTGCCACATCCATACAGCTGTTAAATCCTTCCAGGGATGGGGACATGGCTGGACAACCCTTTCTATAAAGAAATAGTCCCTAATATCCAAAATAACCTCCCCTGAGGCCATAGAGGATCGAGAGCAGTGCCTGGCACCAACATCACCCCCTCCAGCAGCCACTGCTCTCCCTCGGGTCCCTATTTCCTTTAAAAATAAGACCCGGTGCTATTAGCAATTTTGTGGCTCTAACTAATGCTTCCCTGGGGGAAGGACATTTGGCAGGAATCTGCAAAGCTGTTGGATCTTATTGCAAACGAGTCCTGGCTGTTCCCCTGCCACCCCACACAGCCAGCTCAGCAGTGCCAGGGGACCCGGAGCCTTTTCCCAGTGCCATGGCTGCCCTCCAGCACCCGGAGATGTGCCCACCAGGAAGGGTTAAAGCTCCCAGAATAGCCTGGAATAGCACGAGAGAGCTGGGGACACAGCCCTCTCTTGAATCAGAATCGTGGGGGCATCCAAGTCCCTGAGCAAGGACAATTAGGAATAATTATGGTCTAATGGGATCCATTTAAAAAATACCATGGGGATAGAGGGCATTGCCTTGGCCTCTCTGTATTTTTGGATTCCAATACTTCCCATTGCTGGCAGCTCTCTGGGAGCAGCCAGGAAGAATGCCCTGATCCATCCCAGGGGTCCCTGAACAGCCCTGATCCATTCCAGGGGTCCCTGAACAGCCCTGACCCATCCCAGGAACCCCCAGGCAGCTCTGTCCCACCCCGGGGGTCTCTGAGTGGAACACCCCAGTTCATCCCAGGAGTCACTGAGCAGCTCCATCCCATTCCAGAGGTCCTTGANCCCGCGGCCAGCCCGGGCGCCCCGCGGCAGGCGCGCTCCAAGCTGTTGTGCTGCTTGGCTAACTGCTCGATGGTCTCCTCCAGCCGGATCCGCTGCTCCCGCTCATGCTGCAGCAGCCGCTGCCATTTCCGACTGTGGCTCTCGGCGAGGTCCAGGAAATCGCGGCAGGCCTGTGGCAGGAAGGGACAGCTCAGCTGGGAGGTGTCAGGACACACGGTGACCCCGGGGCTGGCTCCCCAAGGCCCCCTCCTGCTCCTCTCCCAGGAGCGTGGCTTTACCAGCTCCCAGAGCTTTGCTCAATCCCCACATGCACAGCTCAGCTCCGGCCATCCAAAGCTGAAGGAGGTGGCTGCAACACGGACACCTGTCCATGGCAGCTGGGACAGAGCCAGCCTGGCCCCATCCCTGATCCCACTCTGGTCCTCAGGAGCCCAGGCTGGGCTCTCACAGCACTCAGCCAAGCCCAGAGGTCTTGAGTGGCACCTTCATGCCCAAATTCAGCAAATATGGAGAAGCTGGATGGGACAGTGGTCCCTGGGAGGACAACCATAGACAGGAGAGGATCACAGAATCATGGAATGGGTTGGGCTGTAAGGGACCTAAACATCATCCAGTTCCATGGGCAGGGACACTGCCCACTAGCCCAGGTCGCTCCAAGCCCTGTCCAACCTGGCTTTGGATGCTTCCAGGGATGCAGGGGCAGCCACAGCTGCTCTGGGCTACTCAAGCCAGGAGCCAGCAATCCCTGTGCTCCAGGGAGGCAGAGAGGAAGGATGCCCAGCTCCTCCCAGAGCTGCACAGCCCAGGACACAGCATAGGACCTGGCCTGTGCCCTGCAGCACACCCACCATAGCCAGAGTCCCCCATTCCCATCACAATGAGCCCGGGGGACCCCCAACCACAGGGACTGCACAGACACACTGGACACAGAGAAGGAGGGCTCAGGGACTGCTCCAAGTGAAGCCCTGCAGCACACACAGCATCCCCACCCTGTGCCACCAGGCAGGGGACAGCTGGGACAGCACAACCCATGCTGGCAGGAGAACCCCTTGGCACCAACCCCCCTCCCAAAGCCCCCCAGGACTGGTATCAGCCAGCCCCAGCTGCGCTGGACTCCCTGCAGGAGATTTCTGGGGGCAGGACATCCGCCCAGGGCTGGGACACTGCTGGCTGTCCCACACTGCCTCATCCCAGACAATGGGCTCACAGCACAGCCCGGCCCTCACAGATCTATTTTTAGGTTATTTTCCTTCTTGGATGAAACCCTGAGTTCCCGTGGCCTCGCTGCTTCCTCTACCACCAGCCCCATGTGCAGCTGAGCACGGAGGCAGGGCTGCTCCTCCCGCCCAAATCTCTGCCAGATTCAACACACTGAACTTCTTATGTTTCAAAGTAGGGAAAGAAGATTTTTATGGAAATTCTCCAGGAGCTGGCAGCGTGAAGGGAAATTAACTGTGCACGTGCAACTCCTTGTCGTACCAAGGAAGTCCAGTGGAGAAATGCTAGCTGAAAAACTCAAACCTATTCAAACCAGAGTTTTGAATGTCTGACAGACTTCCAACATTCCCAGGACTTGCTTATTTTCTGTTTCCAGCTCTATGGATTCCACAGATGATTCATCCAGCTCTTGGCTTGGTTACTCAGCATTTGGGCTGCAGGTGGCACCTGAGGATTGAGGTAACTCCTGGTCAAGCAGAAGGGTTTCAGCTTCCATGACTTGCTCTGATTTTACCAGGATTTGTCCAAGAAAAGCTCCAATTCATCAGTTCTTCATCGAACCTTTCCTTTGGATAGGAGCAGGATTTAAGGCACAACCAGGGAAAGAAGCTTTTCTTTTAAGGATTTGCTTCATGTACACCTGAACATGGAGGGACCAGACCCTACAAGTGTCCCCTCCATGATCCTTTGATGCTTTTCCCACTGAAGGCAGAAAGGGCTCAGGGTCCTGTCCACCCAAATTCCTGGCTGTGCTTCCATCTTACATGTGTTCAAAACTGGGATNCTTGGCAGTGCTGGGCAATGGCTGCACTCGATGCTCTCACAGGGACAGACCAGGCCCCACATCCTCAGGGCTCACCTGAGACTCACCTCCTCCTCTGGAAACAACTCAGCTCCTCCCCAAACCAAAATCCTTCTGGGAGCCACCCACAGCCCAGAGGGACCCTGCCCTGGCCCTTCCCAGTGACACCACCCCAGGCTGGCCACTGGCCCCGTGTCTCCCATGGATGCACTGGGCTAAGAGGATGAGACCAGGGCAAGCAATGGGATATGGCCATGACCTTCCCATCCCAGCAAAGCTCACTATCTGCTCCAAGGGTGCAGCTCCACAGGCAGCAGGCACAGAAATGCCCAGCTTGGCACCGAGGGTGGGAACTGCTGACTGCTCACAGCTCAGGGGCTGAGCGCTTTAAAACGAGATCACCTGTAATTATCCTCGTGCAATTAACCACGGGCTGGAAGGTGTAAAGGGGAATTAGAGGGAAAGGAGGGAATTACAGAGGAGCCACGGGGAGGCAGAGCTGGGAGCTGGGAGGAGAACTTGCTCCAGCAGCTGATGGGAATCAACATCCTAATGAAAACCAGCAGGTAACACCTCGGAATCTCCCATCCCAAAGCTTCAAGGAGGATTCCATGGGGTATCTCAAAGGGAAATCTGCATGACTGGGCTTCGTTTACAACCATATAAAAAAAATCCAAGCGATAGAGAATGGTTGTTAGCGTTGCAGAGTGTGGGGAGGTTTGGGGAAGATGAGCAGGGTGGTCCTCAGGAGGCCACAGATCCCACCATGGGCCGTGGAGCTTCCATGGAGCAGGTCAGGACAATGCATGGTCCACACTGCATCCCACAGTGGTGTCCATGTGGATTTAGGAGCTGGGATACACATAGGATTTATTCCCTGGGTTTGAAAGGCTGTAGGGGCCCCTCTCTGCAGCCTCTTCCTCTGTAATTCAGACAACAGCTTGATCCAAGCCTGGATCAAAGGATCTGGATCAACCCAAACAAGGCTCATGTTTGCTCCTTGGGAGTGAAGTGATGCCAAGGGTAGAGAAGGGAGAAAATCCTGCAGGAGGGATCTGCCAAACTCAGCCCCCACGGCTGCCACCAGCAGTCAAGCAAATTAAAGTGATTAATTTGGGTTTACACCCCCTACAGCCAGACAGTGCCAAGTTCCACAGGGAAGCTCACTGAGGTGGGAGTAGCACCAAACAGGGATCAGGGGATATTTTTTCAGTCTCTGTCAACTGAGCTCAGTCCTGAGCCAAAACCCATCCCTCTATGGAACAAGGGCTCCAGGGCACTGGGGTGAGGAGCTCAGACACAAATATCCCAGCTCACCACTCATTCCCGGCATTAATCCCCTGCCTTGGTGTTCCCAAGGTAAAAATCATCCCAGCCACTGAGCAGGAGCAACACCTTGAAATCCAGCTTACAAAATTCTCATGGAGAGGTGGCTAAATTTAGTTCCAGCTGAACTTGCTCGGGGATGTAAGCAAGGCTGAGCCACAAATCCACGCGAGGCTGGCACAGGGACACCCGACAGTGGGAAGAGGATCCTTGAGGAATGCAGCCAAAGGAGAGCACAGAGCCCAGGCTGAGGGACCAAAGTGCAGGAAAAATGATTCCCCAGTGAGCTGCAGGACTGAGGAGTCGAGGCCATGAAGGCACAGCCTTGGGAGACACCACCCTTCTCCAAGCTCTCCCAGGAACCACCCTCTGGAGAGCAGAGAGGAGAAAAGGGCAGAGGATGCTGTGCCCATCCCCACGTGCTTCTCACCCCATCAGGAAACTGGGTTTCTCCTTCACAGCATCCAAACTGCTGCCTCCCGCTCAGTGAGGGGCAGCAGGTACAGGAGCTGACAGAACAGGACCTGGATTTTGCCCCAGAGCTGGATCAAATCCTGAAGTTCCGAAGGCTGTTCTGCCCCAGCATCCCCACGGCACAGACGGGGCTGGAGAGCAGCAGCCAGGCTGACAGGTCACCAGAAACCAGAGACAAAAGCAAGCTCCATCCATGTACAGTCCCTGATCTCAGGGAACCCCAGTGTTACCTGCAACTCCGTGGCAGGAGGGACAGAGGTGGTTTCTCCTCCCCTCCACGGCTGGAAGAAGCTGTGGCCGATGCTAATCCAGAACTGGCTGATGGAATTGTAAATGCCAGCCAAGTCAGGGAGGCACAGCCAAGGCGGCCAAAAGAAATGGAAAAATACCACCGAGGCTCCTGCAAATTCCCATGGAGGAAGAGGCAAAACGCCATCGAGATCCTGCCGGGGAGCAGGAGGCAAGACTTGGTGTCATCAGCTCTGTGGTCCCTCCCTGTGCCCAGCAGCTGCCGAGCCAAGGGCACATTTAGCACCTTTCACACATTTGTCACGGCAAATATCCCGATTTCACAGCTTGTTGCTGGCTAATGGGAACGTCGTTAACAGCCCCGGGATTATTCATGCAGCGAAAAACAACCACCCGAGGTCACCCATGTCCTGCCAAGGTGGTGGTGTCACAAGCCCGCGGGGATCTCTGCTTCCTCAGTGGAGCAAACAGTCAAAATCGGATGGAAGGAACAAAGAGATGAGGTTAATTGGCTTGAAAGGGTAAATGATCACAGCAAGGCCTGCCATACTTCATAGACTCATGGAATGGCCTGGGTGGAAGGGACCGTAAAGCTCCTTTTGTCTCATCCCCCTGCCATGGCAGGGACCCCTCCCACTGCCCCAGGCTGCTCCCAGCCCCAGTGTCCAGCCTGGCCTGGGGCACTGCCAGGGATCCAGGGGCAGCCACAGCTGCTCTGGGCACCCTGTGTCAGGGCTGCCCACCCTCCCAGGGAACAATTCCTGCCTGGAGTCACCACGGGGTGACAACCTCTGGGGCAGCCCCAGCACAGCCGAGCACTCCCAGTCTCCAGCACAACGCTGATGGATGCTGAGGGAACACACTCACACCTGCAACCCACCTGTCCCAGAGGATCAGCCACACAAATCCAACCTTTGGGCAGGAAAAAACCAGCAGGGCAGTGCCTGCTGTTGTGGGACCAACACCTCCTGCTCCTCAAGCATGGGACAAGGACCACTTCATGGCTCATGAACACGACATGAGAGGAGGCAAGTGCCAGATGCGTTCAATCATCTCTTCTTCTTGGTTGAATTACAGAGCAGGAGCCGTCACTCCACTCAGCAAGGACAGAGCTCTGCCGTGCCGAGTGCCTGGGAGATAAGTGCTCCCTTCCTTCCTGGAGTCATCAAAAGCCTGGGACACAGCTGGCTGCTGCTCGCTGCAGAACAGCCCCCCGAGGGAAGGGCGACTGCGGAGCCTCTGCTGGGCTCTGAACACAGCCAGGCACAGCACAGAGATCCACAGGATCACGGGCTGGCTGGGAAGGGACCTCGGAGCTCGTCTCGTTCCACCCCCTCCATGGACAGGGACACCTTCCACTGGGCTGCTCTGAGCCCTGTCCAGCCTTGAACACTTTTGGGGATGGGGCTGAAGCCATTTGGGTTCAGAGCAGTGAGATACAGAGCCACAATCTGCCTCTGCACCCAGAAAGGGTTAGCCTGTCCTTCCTCCCCCAAAAAACCCTCTGAGCCAGCAAGCAAAGGGGAAATACAAGGATAGAGCCAACGTGAATCCCAAATCATCCCACACACAGTCAGCTGGCAAGGAGACATGGTGTGGTCATCTGCTCGACAGCAATGGCACCACAGCCATGCCAGGGCCCAAGGCCAGGCTGCTGCTCAGCACCACATCAACACAGCACACCAAAAGAACAGCAAATCTGTCCCAAATCCTTGGAGTGACCCTCAGCCAGCATCCCAGCTGTCTGAAGCAGGATGCAGGAACACTGGGAGCTGCTCCTCCTCGGGGCAGGGCTGGTGGGGAGAGCTGGGTTGAGCCTCAGCATGTTGTGACACCCTGAGAAACCAAGGTGACATTGCATAAAACCCTGTGAGTTCAATACAGAAAATCATCCTACTCCCTCTGCATCCAGGGGAAATAGGTGTTAGAAAAAAGCACTGACATGGAAAAGATCCTTAGTGACCCAACAGGAAGTGGGAAGACACCAGAGCAGGCTCCAGCCCACCCCTTGATGCCACCAGCAGCAGCTCAGCCAGACCCCCAGTGCTTGAACAAGGTGCTCCAAAATCCCTCACAGTCCCACTCCATGTGGCACCTTGTGCCCCAGCACTGCCTGCTTCTCTCTGGGGTTCATGGATCCCCTGGGAGTCAGAGATGTCCATGATGGAGATGTCCAAGACAGAGAAGTTTAGGATAGGTATGTCCAAGATAGAGACATCCACACTGCAGTGGGGTCAGATCTTGTCTCCTGGTTGTGAATTTGGGAATTTTTCCACCTTACCATGTTGTTTTGGGCCACCTGCTTAAAGGCCATGGACACACCAGTGTTCCAACCAGGTCCACCCTGCCCAGGGGTTCCTCAGAGCCGAGCTCATCCCAAAGCTCATCCCAAAGCACTGGGGCTGGCACAGCATCCAGACCCCTGCTGCAGTGCCATTGTCAGCACCGTGTAATGCACCCCATGCAACACAGAGGGGATTAGTAGGGAACAGAGGCAGCTCTGCTGGGCTGGCTGTGCTGAGAGGCTCTAATCCCAACCCCATCAGCCTCCATGGAGGAGGAACCACGGCCCCAGCTGGATCAGCAGCACTCAGCAGGAGAGGGGACGTGTTCAGTGTGGTTCTGGGAAGGGGAACGAGCCAACGCTGCCCACAGGGTACAGACCAAGGCAATGCCAGCCTGCAGCTGTGCCACAGGAAGGACCTGGGTCTGTTTTCTGGTGGGAAAACAACTAAGGAATTTGCTGGATACTCTGGGGTGCCAACCCTTCCAGTCCAAAGCTCACTGAGCAGCACCCAGCAGCCTCCACTGGCCATGCCAGAGGGTGCCCAGGTCATACTGGGACTAGTACAGAAGATCTTGTGGGAGTTGAGACTGTGCTGGGACCTCCTGCTGCAGAGTGGCTACCCCAGAGCTGTGTCCCTGCAGGGCTTCCCTGCTCTCCTCCAGACATGAGCTGTCTCAGGCTTGTCCTGGTGCTCTCACCTGCCTGCACAGCAGCAGGGCCTCTCCACTGCCACCTGTGCCAAAAATCTCCTCCCTGGGAAGTTCCCAGCACTGGCTCTTTTCCTGCAGGGAGGTAGCTCCAGGTGGCTGCTGCACATTCTCCGTTCTCCTTCACTGGCCCAGGCCCCCAAACCCACCCCAGCAGTGTGGGACCCTCCCGGGTCTGCAGAGCAGAGCCACCACGAGGAGAGCAGCCAACCTGCACCTCCAGGCCCCTGGAGCCCCAGTGCTGGTGTGCCCAGAGAGCCCTGTCTCCCAAGGCTCCCAGGATGACAGATTTCCTGAGGCTGCTTTCCTCCTGCCCTGATGGAGCAGATCCCAGGCTGGAGGAGCATCTGTGCAAGGCTCGGCGGCAGGAGCAGCTGGCACAGCCCAGGGCAGCTCTGGCCCGGGGATCTGCAGGAAGCTCAGACTGTCCCTCACATTCAGCCTCCTGCAAACCTCCCCACGCTGTGAGAGGGGCTGCAGGAGCAGCAGCAGCTCCCCACAATCCCCACATCTCCCAGTGCTGTGACTTCTTCCTGGGTGAATCCACGGGAGAGCAGAGCTGCCATTCCAGTGCTTTTTCCTTTGCTGGAGGAAGGAGCAGCAGTGAAGTACCCTGGGGCAGCAACCCAGGGAAGAGGCAAACACAACCCTGGTGACCCCACAGGGATTCACCCAGCAGTGCTTTGCTATTTGCCCTCCCCATCCTGTCCCAGCCTCCAGGCAGGGATGAGGATCCCAGGAGGCTCCCTGGGATATGGCTGGGCTGGCTCCCAGCTCAGCAGACCTGCTGCTCAACCCCAGGCACTGCTGACAGTGCAGGGCCGTGCTGGGCCCACTAACACAGCCCTGCTGACCTGGCACAAACACTCCCAGCTCCCCTCAGTGGAAAAGGCATCCCTCTCAGCCAAAAACATCCAGGAGGGAAGAGCTGCAAGAGGCACCCTCAGCTGCTGGGGACAGGTTCATCCCCCTTCTTCTTGCACAAGGTTCTGAGGGGAGCCCCTGGACAGCCTGAAACCTCCTGGGGGTCAGATGGACAGCAGGAGGAGGAGGAGACATAAGAGGGGGAAGAAAGGTGAGAACCCTGCAGTAGGGTGAGCAGGAACACCCACTGAGAGCCCTGGCCAGCACAAGGGCTGAGTACCCACACACCCGGTAAAATCCAGCTGGAAGCAATCAGGGAATGGTGATGAGGAGGGAGTGGGAGGAAGGCACTGCCTGTCTGAACAGATCTGCTCAGAGATACTCTCACACCTCAACATTTAAAAGCATCCAGGATGCTCTGGAAAAGGTGCAGCAGCTCTGAGAGCAGGGCCCAGGCTCCACATCTCCCCATTTCCACATCTCCCCATTTCCATTCCCCAACCCCTCTCAGGCAGGGACAGACCCCAGGGTGCCACTGTCACCCTCCCACCCTGCCCCTGGTAAGAGCAAAGCACCCACCAGTTATTCCCCGGTCGGCACGGCGCCTCCGCAGCAGGAGCAGGCAGGATACCCAGAGCCCTCGCTGCAGCCCTCTCATCCGAGGGGGATTAGGGCTGCGTTAGGGATTTAATCCCACTGCCGGGGCTTTTCTGGGTCGGTGACATGGTTTGCGAGGCGCTGATTAGTGCGCGTCGTTAGCGCAGCACGGATAATTAACACAGCCTGTGCCACGGGCCAGAGAGCTCCTGCACCATCGCCCTTGCCGGGGGCACAAGCCCCGGCCCCCTGAGGGGTGTGGGCAGCAGAGCAGCTGCCTGGGGTCACACAGCTGGAATCCCTGCCCGGAGGAAGCAAATCCAGGGGTTAGAGATGGAGTTTTCTCGCTGCAGTGCTGGAATTAACCCCTGAATGCACAGGGAGAGCTCCTCCAGCCCTCTGGCTGTACTGGGAGAAGCCCAGCAGGCTGCTGGTCCCTCCCTGCTGCCCAGTTCCTTCATCCTGCCTGTGCCACGATGGGTTTGGGGAGCCCAAGGGACAGACCATACATCCATGCACAGAGGGAAGCAGTTCAGCACAGGGCCATGCCTATGGTGTGGACCAACAGCATCACCACGGTCACCCCAGGGAGCTGATCCCAGGGACTCCATCACCTCCCAGCTTTGAGTGCATCCATCATCTATCACTGGACAAACCCAGAACTCCCACACTGGGCTGGAGGCTGTGCTGGGCAACCTGAGGCTGCTCAGAGCAGGTGCTCAGCATCATCTGAGTTAAAATGGAAACACTTTGGGGAGTATGGAGCAATCACAGCAGCATTCCCACGGGGGAGAGGGTTCTCAGTGCTCCAGAGGGAAGCTGCATCCAGAAGAGCAGCTCTGGGGAAGCCCATCTTGTGCCCAGGCAGCTCATTCCAGCACAAGCACCCAAAGGGCTCCAAATAAACCAACTCCACCAGACAGATGCCACTCAAGAGTCCCCAGGAGCCCAGAGTGGCTGCAGGGAGAGGCCAGAGATTCCTTGAGCCACTGGCACAGGGCCACCCCAGAAGTGCTGCTCAGCCAGAGCACAGCCCTGGAGGGATCCACAGGGACAAATCCTGCTGGGACTGGAGGATGCAGCCTCTGGGATGCTCCTGGGTGTCCTGGAGGGGCTTAACCAGTCAGCCTGGGGGCCCTTTCCTGGAGGGGAGGCAGCACATGCTGTTGTCCACCTCACTCTGGCTCCAGCTCTGTTTCACACTCTTGGAAGCCCTCCTGGCAGACCTGGAGGGTGCTCTGGGCTGATGTCTCAGGTGCTGCTGCTCCAGGCAGGTTCATTCCCATGGGGAAGGAAAAGCTGGGTGGGAAATCAGCCTGCCTCAAAGCAGGTACATCCTTGCAGGACAGGCTGGGGTGTCCAGCAGTGCCTCTCAAGGGCAGGTGAGTCCTCTGTCCCTTGAACTGCCTGCTCCAGGCAGTCCCTTCTCACCAAACCCTGACGGAGCAGCATCTCCCACCCAGCACCTCTGCTCCTCTCACCCTTCCTTGTCTGGGCTGCACTGGCCTGGCAGAGCCTTCCTGCACCTCTGCTCCTCCAAAAGCTCAAGGGAAAACACAAACTAACCCAGGAATGACACAGGCAAGCCCAAACCCTGCTGCTCTCCAAGCTCCCATTCCTTGAGGAAGCACAAAGCTCAGCTGGAGCATCCCCATTCCCATTAAAAACCTATTTCCATCACCACCCACAGCCCTGTGAGCTCTTCCCGACGCCCAAACTGGTTTCCTCAGCACATCCACACATCCCTCCTGCCTGCTGTCTCTGCTGAATGAGACAGAGCTTTCCCCACTCTTGGATGAATCTACACAACTCGACGTGCTGCTCCGGATCCTCCGGGCCTCTCATCCTGGAAATTTGTTGCTTCTTATTTTTACACACCTCCCACTCCTCCCCCGTGGCAGATTGTGCTTTGGCTTCCCGTGTCTGCTGCCCAGCCCTGCTGACACCGGGCTCCTCCATCCCAGCGAGCCTGGGCTCTGCCTGGTGAGATTCCAACAGGAGCAGAGCCAACAGGAGGCTCACGGAGCTCTGGGCTTCAGTTTAAGCCCTGCAACAGCCAGTCTGAAACCCAGCACGTCTGAAATCCTCACCTGTGACACAAGAGCCCCGCACATCCCGCTCCGCCTCTGCCCAAACCTTTCCCTGTCGCTCCCAGCACCACCGGCCCAGGGATGCTCCCAGCCTCTGGAGAGGAGCTCCCAGGGCCGGCCCTGGCAGCACCCAGGGCACGGAGGGAAGGTCACCTTCGCAGCAAAGCTCTGGCATTTCCATCTCTATTTATTTATTTCCTGTGCCTGCTGCGCTCCCCGCGGCTCCGGGGCCATTTACATAATCGGATCAGAGGCGGCTGCACAGGAACTGCACGCGCCAGCCCCAGAGCTCCCAGCCCTTCTTCCTGGAGCACCTTTCCCTTCCCTGGAGCACCTTTCCCTTCCCTGGAGCACCTATTCCTTCCCTGGAGCACACAGCCCTTCTTCCTGGAGCACCTTTCCCTTCCCTGGAGCACCTATTCCTTCCCTGGAGCACCTTTCCCTTCCCTGAAGCAGCTAGTCCTTCCCTGGAGCACCCATGCCTTCCCTGGAGCATCCATCACTCCCCCAGAGCACCCAGCCCTTCTTCCCAGGAGCACTTTCCCTTCCTCAGAACACCCAGCCCTTCTTCCCAGGAGCATCCACCCCTTCTGCTCACAGCCAGAGCACCAAACCTCACAGATCCATACCCACTTCCATGGAACAGATCCATGAGGTTGGTGCTGCAGCCAGGGCAGAGCCTGGACACAGAGCATGCATGTGGCAGCACCAGCCTACTGCTGCCAGCTGGGATCTCTCCAGGAAAAACCTGGCCAGCAAGGATGCTTTAATTCCTCCTGCAAGGAACTCCAGGCCTGGCAAAAGCACCCTGTGCTCCCATGGGATATGTGCTGGGGGATGGAGGTGGGCACAAGCACGGTGTGTTTTTACCAGGAAGCTCCACGTGCTTCCCTGGAGCGATGTCTCATGTTCTATACAGAACATTTCAGGACCTTTGCACTGCACAGAGTTCCCCCCATCCCCCACAAGAGGCTCCTGGGAGCTCCAGAAGGCATCAACAAATCTAAAAGGAGAAATCAAGGCACAGAAAAGGATCCATGCTGGAAAAGGTGACAATGATGCTGGGAGCCACCAGTCCCTGTGACAGGGGTCAGGCTGGTCCCCTCCCTCCTGGTCCTCCCTTCACTGCTTGTCTCTCTCCTGCCTTGCTAACCCAGCCCCTCGAAGTGTCCCCCAGCCCACAGCTCCATCACCTCCTCCCAAAGCAACCAGCTCAGCAGGGCTCTGGGAGAGCCACAACCTCCTCCAGAGCTGCCACACTGCTCCCACCCTGCCCCTGCCAGGGCACAGCCTTTCCCTCGGGCATCTCCCACCCTGCCCCTGCCAGGGCACAGCCTTTCCCTCGAGCATCTCCCACCCTGCCCCTGCCAGGGCACAGCCTTTCCCTCGGGCATCTCCCCAGGATGCCCATCCAGAGCCCAAGTACCAAAGGATGCTGTTGGAAACAGATCCACCCCCCAGCCCCTCTTACCTGCTTGGGATTTTGGACAAGCCACGTTCCTGCTGTTTTATCCTGGCACAATGGTTTTGGTGGAATTTCCCACCCTCCAGACAGCCTTGCTCCAGCTTTTATCACGTTGCAACCACCACAACCTCCTCCTCCTCTTCCTCCTCCTCCTCTCTGGGCTGGACACAGCAAGTACTGCTCTGCTCATCCCTTCCCAAAGGCTGCTGTAGAATCCTCTCCCTGGCAGTTCCCTGCCCACATCCCATTGCTCTTCTGCCTCCTGACAGCAAACCTGGGCAGCACCAAGGGTTTGCTGGCACCTCCCACCACACTGCCAACCCCATTCCCAAAACTTGCACAAACTCTCCGTGGGGAGAGTGCTGCACAAGCATCCCCAAACTGCTCTGAAACACAAAAGAGAGACTCAGGAAGCCCTTTCCTCCCCGTGGCTACAGAATCCTGGGAGTGGGAATGGGGAGGGTGCTGTGACAGTGGGGCTCTGAGCTCCTGCTGCTGCTCCTGCTGGGAATTATTGTTATTTTTTAAAGCCCACATCAAACACCACCCAACATCCTTCTGCTCTGGGCTGGGACAGCACAGCAACAGCACTACTCCATTCACAATTCCCTGAGCTCTGCCATCATGTATTATTCCAGCCCGGTGAAGCTTTGGGATTGTTTTTTTTTTCATTTCCTTTAAATATTTGATTCAGTTTTGCTCTCTCTCAGAGCTCCCCAGGGCCAGGCTCCCCAGGAAGGGCTGTCTCACTGCGATGGAGGCAGAGCCACACTCCAAACAGGAGCTGTCTCCACAAAACAGCCATGAGGCTGCACAAGGCAGGAGCCTGACCTCCCACAACCCGGCTGGGAGAGCAGAGCCAGCACGGGGTTAAATCCCACAGCCCTGTGGAGCACCAGCTGCTCCACTGAGGCAAGGAGGATCTGAGGTCTCAACCTGCAGCAGGGAGAAGGCTCTGAAGAGCTGTGCCAGGCAGATTTCCCCCTGTGGAGCAGGAGAAAGCCCCTCAGCATTCCAAACGTCCACATTTCCAGCTTTACAAAAATGACCCCATTACACGGAGCAGGCTGCAAGGACGTAGCAGACCTGTGTCTCAGGGGGGTCCATATCCCTGCCCTCCTCCCAGCTGCATCCCCCCAGCTCCCCACGCCCTCGCCGCGGTAACACGAGCCAAGCCAGGGGGAGCAGACAGGGAGGGCAGAGGACGGAGGAGGAGGAGGAGGAGGAGGAGAAGCAGCACTCACGTTGATCATAGCATTGGAGGTGATGCGGAAGAGCGTGGCGCGCTCGTTCACCGCCTTGATCTTCTCGCCGCTGTCCGCCGGCAGGCGCAGGTTCTCCAGCTCGCTGAGCGAGCGCTGCAGGGCCGCGCCGTGCTTGGCGATCAGCTCATTGCAGGTGCTCAGGTCCTCCAGCTTGCTCGACAGGGTCTTCAGGGGGCCGTGCAGCTCGCTCTTGTCTGACTGCGAGGCGGGCTCCTCGTCACCCGAGTCATCTGCACAGGAGGGAGGGAGGGAGGGAGGGAGAGAGCGGCGTTCCCATGGTGACCGCGCAGGGACCGGGACCCACCGCCGCCCCCCGGGCACAGCCTGGCTGGGGGGCACCCAGAGCCAGCAGCAGCCGCTCCCGGGGCTGTCACCCACCTGTGGGCCCGGGCTGGGTGCCACACACCACACCTGCCCCTTCCCAGGCTCGCCCTTCAGGGTCGATCCCCCCCGCACTGGGGTCTCTGCTCGGGGCAGGGAGCGCGGTGTCACCGGAGGGAAAAGTCACAGACACGCCAAGGAAAGTGACACCAAGGAAAGGGACACTTTACCCAAAACTGCCACCTCATCTTCAGAAGGCAGAAAAGTCCGCTATCAGCACCTCAGCTACAGCAAAAACTCCTGCAACTCCAGAACACTCAAAACCAGGAAACTAACCCAAATCTGCTCAGTGGGGGTAACAGAGCATTTCTCATCACCCCACTGCTCCCCCAGGAATGAAGGTGCTGCCAAGAGGCAGCAGCACCCACAGCAAACACAAAGAGAGAGAAGCAGGTCCTGGGCTGGGGCTGTGCCCCATCCTTATGCTCCAAAGTTTAGCCGAGGGTTTTCCAGGTGCTCCCAAAACCCACTGAGGCAGCAGAGCTCCTGTGTCTCCCCTCCCTCAATCTTCTGAGAGATGGGCACCAGCTGCAGCATCTCTGCCAGGTCTGGGGGAGTTGGGGGAGTGAGAACATTCTCCAAACGATCCAGGCACAGAGCTCAGGGAGGGCTCTGGTGTAACGGGGGAGCAGCACATTCCCGCTCAGGGCTGCCAGGAAAGAAGGAAACCCGTGATTCCCTGGCAGGTGGGTGTTTGGCTGCTATTCCTGGCTCATTGATAGGAGCTCTGGAAATGCTGTGGGTACTGGGAGCACTGTTCAGGCACTGCTCAGACTGAATCCACAATAAGGAAACCAGAGGAAGAGCACCCTTTGATTACTGTGATCCAAAGGCTAGGATCTGGATAAATGCGACAGGATCATGAACCCGGGCTGGAAGCAGGAGCAGAGCACAGTGTCACAGCAGGACTCGTGGTGAACCTCCCCAGAATGGGTGTGAAGGGACAGGAGGCACAGCTCAGGGACAGTGCTGATCCTCCACAGCAGGACCAGCCTCACTGCCCAAGGACAATGGGAGAAAGTCCAAGGGAAACAGGGCAGGGAGCAAACCCCAAGCAGCTCCTGAAGCACCAGGACAGCATCTCCCAGTGCCACCACTTGGTCCCTCTGCCACCCAGGTGACAAACAGGAGCAGCAGCTGTTGGAGCCAGGGGAGGAAGCAGCCAGCAAGGGCAGTCAGAGCACCCAGGGGAAAGCAGCTGAGAGCTTCCCAAGGAAGGTGAGCTGCCAGCTCAGGTGTCTGGGAGCTGGGCAGCTCCCACAGACAGGCTGGGGAGCTGCTGAGCCTGGGCAGGGGACAGGACCAGAGGTTTGAAAACACACCCGGAGTCAGGGAAGTCTCCAGAAGAGCTGGGAGGGGGAATAGGAGCAAGGAGGATTCCAAGGACTCCAGGAGAGTGCACAGAAGCACCACAGCAATAGCACAGGCTCACACCACAGGACAACTCCAAAAGATCTGGCCAGAAAATCAAAGCCAGTTTTCTACCAGTACAGAAAACAACCTCAAAGTCCATTTTCTGAGACAAAAGTTTCAAGTATTCCCACAGTGCCTTGAACACTGGGGCACACAAAAGGTCTCCAGCAGAGTGGGCACATTCCCTGGGCATGGATGCTGTCAGTGCCCCCATCCTGAGCTGGTGCTTCCAAGGACAGAGCATTCCACACCCTGGACACCACTGGGAGAGGGACACCAGGCTGCTCCTGCTGCTCTGAGCTGTGCCCTGGGCCTTTCCAGGGCAGGCTCTGGCCTCCTCCAGCATCTCTCTCTCCAGGTGAGACACTGTGCTCTCCCCTCCAGCATCCTGGCAGCCTCTGCAGGCTGTGCCAGCTCCTCCACAGCTCTGGGATCTGATCACTAATGAGGCTGGACTTTAACAGCCAATTTATAATAAAGTCCCATGTTTTATAAAGCTCCCAGGAGCAGAAGCCAACCCTGCTGGCTCAGCTACTATTGCCAATGGGAGCCTGAACATGGCAAAACCCACCTCTGAGGGACTCCAGGGGACAATCCAAATTTCCCAATTTTCTGCTTGCAGACATAAAAAATAACTCATAAAGACAATTTTATCTGCTTACATGCACTGCAAAAATTGTGCCAAGCAAGAGAAAGTGCCTCTCTGTCCATCCCCAGGCAGCATTTAACTCCCAAATCCCTCCTTTTAATTTTTCCCCCATCCTGCTTTATACAAAATGCTGCCCAAAGTCCTGGCTCCCGTGGACTGCCAGTGCTCTGGGATTTCCAGAGCAAAGCCAGCATCACCTGGCCCAGGTGCAATCCCAGATCACAGCTGGGGGATTTTTCACAGAATCACAGAATGCCCTGAGTTGGGAGGGACCCACAAGGATCACCCAGACCCCCCAGCACCCCCCTGTCCATCCCTGGGGCTCTGGCAGCCTCGGGGCTGTGCCCATTCCCTGGGCAGTGCCAGCACAGGGGTGGCAGAGCACGGGGAGGGCTGGGCTCTGCTCTGTGCCAGGACATTATTTCCTGCCCATTGATTGAGGCTGTGGGAACAATCCCTGCCCAAGTGCTCAGCTTGAGGCAGGAACACAGCATGGCCCAATTTTTTATCACTGTGCAGAATTATATAAACGCCTCAAAGCCCAGGAAAAGGAGGAAGGAACCTGGGTCAGCCCAGTGATGCTGCTCATTCCAGCTGAGCTGGCTGAGCTGAGCATCCCTCACCAGCTCCTGCTGTCCCAAAGCTGCTGCTGTGGGATGCTGGAATTCTGGCAGGGCAGGCAGCAGGATCCCACCTTCCTCCTCCTGCCTGGGCAACTGCAGTCAGAGAATCATGGGATGGTTTGGGTTGGGACCTTAAAGCTCACCCCCATCTTCTTGACATGGACAGGGACATCTACTAGAGCAGGAACCAATTAATAATGTATATATATAATTAATTATATAGTATTTTTTATATATATATATCTCAAGCAACATAATTCATTGCAATTATCTCCAATCAAAGCATGGGAAGAAGGAAATCCAATGTCACAGCTACAAATTAATCAGAATAACTGAAAGCAGAAATGATCACACAGAGCACCCAAACCTCCTCACTGCCATTCCAAGCTCTGACACCTTTCACCTGCTCCTGAAGGTGCTTCCACCTTTCTCCTGATAGCTCCTGGGAAAGCTGACCAAATCCCAAATCCACAGAAACATGAATCCTCCTGTTTCCTGCAGCAAGCAGCAGCCACTCAGATGTGCCCCAGCTCTGGAGCAGCAGCCCCAGAGCCCAGTGGAGGAGCCCTGCTCCCACCAGGCCATCCCCACCAGCTCTCCAGCTGCTGGTGGCTCCAGCAGGACAAACTGCCATGGGAATGCTGTGACACAGCACAGGACAGGAGGGCTGGGCTGGGCATCCCCTCCTTCCCCCATCAGGGCTGCTCTCAGGGAAGCTGCTTTGAATCACAGCATCATTTATGCTGGAAGAGACCTCCAAGAGCATCATGTCCAACCTTTGCACAGGAGACACCAATTCCTGTAGTTACAGCTGAAGATTATCATGAAGGGCTGGAGGAGAGAGCTGCAGAAATGTTCATCCTATTGCTGAGGATGAAGGATTCACTCATCCAGAAAGGTGGAAGAGCAGCAAGCCTCTGCCTGGAGGTCTTTGCTTGGAGCCCAGCCAAACACCACAGCTTTGAGGATCCTGCCCTTATTCCAGCTTTTGTATCAGCTCAGACAGGGAAAAAAAGTGATTTGGCTTTGCTAAGGCTGGGAAAACACCCTGAAGGTCAAGAAATACCCAGACAGAGTCTATCCAGGGCTCCTCATTCAGGAGGGAGCACAGGGGATTTGCAGAAGCTGAAGTGCAGCAGGCCCAGCAAGATCTCAGCACTTGGACTTCAACTTGGAACGGGGGGTTCCTAACTGCACCCACTCAGGGTCACAGAACTGCCTGGAAGCTGCACAAACACAGATTCCTAAATACCTGGGAGGATTTAGGAGAGGGAAGAGGGGAAGAGGGGAAATGCAACTCCCACAGGGTGATGGTGAGGGACACCCAGAGAATCCAACTGAAACATTTTCCAGCACAGCCCAGAAGGAGTTTCAGTGATGGTTTTGAAGGGGATCCCAAACATGCAGGGAATGAGGAGGAACCAGAACAGGGGAAGTGAGGACTGGCTGAGGTGGAGGATGCTCAGGGGCTGGAGCGTGGGCAGGGCAGGGCACGGGGCTGGGGAAGGGAATGGAGCCCCAGCAGGGGCTGAGGGAGCTGGGAAAGGGGCTCAGCCTGGAGCACAGGAGGCTCAGGGGGCCCTGCTGGCTCTGCACAGCTCCTGACAGGAGGGGGCAGCCGGGGGGGGCGGGCTCTGGGAACAGGGACAGGCACAGGAGGAGAGGGAACGGCCCCAGGCTGGGCCAGGGCAGGGGCAGGGGGGATTTGGGGAACATTTCTCCATGGAAAGGGTGCTCAGGATGGCACAGCTGCCCAGGGCAGTGCTGGAGTGCCCATTCCTGGAGGGGTTTAACATCTGTGTGGATGTGGCACTTGGTGACAAGGTGTCAGTGGTGGCCTTGGCAGTGCTGGGAGTGGTTGGATTTGATGCTCTCAGAGAACTTTTCCAACCTCAATGATTCTGGGACTCTATTCCAATGCTCTGTGCTCCTTGTCTCTGGATGCTGCCCTCACTGCTTTCCCCCAGTTTGGTCCTTTTGGATCCTCAGCTCCCAGCAGCTCCTAAATCCCATCAAACCTCAAAGCAACATCCCCCAGCAGGGCAGGGCCAAAGTGGATCGGGACCGTGCCTGGGACCAGCAAAAAGCCTGGAGGCCCTGCAGGAGCCTGGAAGATCCTCCAAGGGAGATCCTCCAAGGACACAGAGTGCTTTAATCCATGGTTTCCAGCCCCCAGCACACCCTGTCCCTGCAGAGGGAAGGGCTCAGAGATGGATGGATCCCCTCTTTCCATGCAGGACAACAGTGGTGCTCCCACCCAACCCTCATCCCTCATAGTGCTCCAGCTCTGCCATCCATGGAATAAAGCTCCTCCCCAGAGCAGGGGGTGGCAGAGGGGCTCCCAGTCCCACAATGGGATGCAGGTGGCTCTGGATTCCCTCGGGAAGCAGCACATCCCTAGCTCAGGAGCTTCACCCCAGCTCACCCTGCTCCTCCTCAGCTCACCCTGCTCCTCCTCCTGCTCGAAATGAAAGGCAGACATTCATCAGGAATTCCTGCTGCTCTTCTCCAGGGAACAAAAGCTCCTCAAGAAAACAAACATGAAGAGCTGGCAGGAAAAATCTGACAACAAATTGCCAGGTTCCTCTGGCTCGTGTGCTGTGGATGAGGCAGCCCAGCCTCCACAGCACCCTCCTGAAGACTCCTGCATTCCCAGTGGGCTCTGGAGATTTCCCTGAGCTTGCCAGTGGCACAGAGGGACTATCCATGATTTGAGCTCATCCCCCTCTCCGTCCTGCAGCCAAGCTTTGCCTTGGCCTTGTGCAGGGCTTGGTGCCAACACCTCCAAATCCACCAAACCAGTGGATTTGGGCTGAGCAGAGTGCGAGCGGCCACTGCCACCAACTCCAACCCCACCCCACTTCCCCGTGCCACGACACCAGTGTGGCACAGCAGGGCTGGCCCCAGGCACTGCAGTAACCCACATAACACCGTCCTCCTCCTCCTCCTCCTCTTCCTCTCCCCCCCTCGCTCGGGGAAGGCTCCGCGAATGCAGCTGCTGCTCCCTGCTCTCCTCACCAAGCACTCGGGGAACATCTGCAAGCACGGGCTCAAATCCACAGCAGCTTCTCGCAAATCCCCTCTGCAGGGACACTCCAGGCTGGTATTTGACCCTCCAGCCCCAAACCCGAGTGCTCCCCCAGCCCAGCCCCGGCTGTGTTTGGGCTCGGCAGCAGCTCGGGCGGGGCCGGGGCGGTTTGTAGGGCACGGGCGCGCAGTGTTGCTATAGGAACAGGCAGCCTCACCGTAAACTGGGGAGATTATTTTTGGAGCTGTGATGCAATTTAATCTATGGAAAATGGATCGGCAGGCTTCGGCCATAAGCCTCCTCGGGTTTGTTTCTCAGCCCAGAGAACACAAACCTCAGTGCCGGGAGCAGCATCCTGCCAGAGCCACCAAGGCAGAGCTCCCTGCCCAACCCCTCTTTCCATCCTGAACTCTCCCCTCAGATAAATGCTTGCCATTGCCTGCAATTTCTCCAGAGCTGGTGGAGAAGGCACACCACCAGAGAACACCCATGCTGTGGGGTCACACTGTGCAGTCCCTGGGGATCCAGGGACAGGGATCCCACAGGAGGCACTGGATGCTGAGTCCCACAGGGATCCAGGGAGGCACTGGATGCTGAGTCCCACAGGGATCCAGGGAGGCACTGGATGCTGAGCTCCCACCCCAAAGCCATCGGGGAGCGACCCCAGCGAGCTGCTGCTCACAGCTGGGCTGTTCCAGGGCTGCCCGTGGATGAGCAGAGCTGGGAAGAGCCTTTTCAGGGATAAACCAGGAGGAGGAGGAGAAAGGATTGAAGGGTTCAGCATTTTTTTTTCCAAAATTCCCCAACTGCATCCAGAGTCTGGCTGTGATGTCTCCAGCCCAAAGCACCACAGCTCTTCAGCCCCACACCATGGCTGGGGCAGGCAGTTCAGCCCTGCTTATCTTCCTCTCCAAGTCCAGCACAGCTCTCCTCACCCTACATCCCTCACCTTCCTCCATCCCTCACCTTCCTCCTCCCTGTGAGTGGAAAACTTTCCTTTCCCAAGTATCCTCATTTTCAGCAGCACTCCTCGTCTTTCCCACATCACCTTGAATCTCTCCCCAATCCTCCTGCAACCCTGAGCTGCTTTCCTACCACTCCATGGGAGCCTCTGGAGCCTCCCAAAGGCAGGACTGGCCCTGTGCTGGAAATTAAACCCAGCTTCCTCCTGGAGGCAGCTGGAATGTGCTGATGGGAGGCTGGAAGTGTGGGATTAATCCTGCAGGGGGAAGCCGAGCCAGCACACAGATCCCTGAGTGCTGTCCACAGGGAAAGCTCTGATGGGATAGAAGGAACACTGATGATTTAATTCAAACACCATTCCTGGGTTGCCCCAAAGCCACCAGAGACCACAGCAGTGACAGTGGGGCACCTCAGCAGCTGATTTCCCTACCAGCAACAGGACCTGCACATCTGCCAGGGGAGCATCAGAGTCCCAACCCTGGCTGTTCCCAACCCCTGGAACAAGCTGCCCTCGGGTGTCCTGATGACCAAACCACCAGCACTGCATGGAACAGGCCTCCCTTCCCAGTTCCACCTCTTGTGCACTTTTCCCACACTTGTCTGGGAGTTTTTGGATCTGAAAGTATGAAGTGACTGGGAAAAGCCTTTTCTCCTCCCACAGAGCAGAGGATATCCATGAGGATCAGCCAGCAGCAAATCCTGCAGCCATCCCAACCAAAACTCCAAGTTCTTTCTCCTCACAGTAAATCCACAGAAATCAATCCCACCTCCTTTCCAGAGTCCCCGTTTATCCCATCAAGCATGGGCATGATTCAGAATCAGCAGCCCTTCCTGTGTGGAATTATCCAGATCTCTGGGATACGCTGCTCACCCGTCATTCCTGAAGCAGAGCAATTTCCACCCTGGCACTGGCAGATACAGCTGCTTTCATCACTTTTAATCGCTATGAATATTAAATGGAGCAGGGATCTATATTTAATAGCCTGGCCTCGCTGCCAGGGAGATGGATGAGGTTTATAGCAGCTGCAGATGCAGGAACAGGCGGAATTTTGGTGGTTAGAAAGAATTACGCTGAGAATTAATCATCAAAATAGTAGGGAAAATAATCATTCATAAATCATTCCAAATCCGGGTGATCGCTCAGCAATTACCACCAACCTGGCAGGGCTGCTGCCTCTCCCTGCTAATGCAAAGGGAAAGCTGCACAGGCAAGTGGGAGCCTAAAAATAGGGAAAATTGGCTGCTTGTGACAAGCTGGGACACATCCTGAGGTCACATTCAAGGGAGCAGGAGGGGAGGACCCACCTGGTGATGGGGCTCCACAGAGATCAAAGGCCACTGCTCCTAGGGGTGCTCACCTGGAGAGGAGAAGGCTCCAGGGACACCTCAGAGCCCCTGCCAGGGCACAAAGGGGCTCCAGGAGAGCTGGGGAGGGACTGGGGACAAGGGCTGGAGGGACAGCACACAGGGAATGGCTCCCAGTGCCAGAGGGCAGGAATGGCTGGGAGATTGGGCAGGAATTGTTCCCTGGGAGGGTGGGCAGCCCTGGCACAGGGGGCCCAGAGCAGCTGTGGCTGCCCCAGGATCCCTGGCAGTGCCCCAGGCCAGGCTGGACACTGGGGCTGGGAGCAGCCTGGGGCAGTGGGAGGGGTCCCTGCCATGGCAGGGGTGGGACTGGGTGGGCTTTAAGCCCATCCTGCCCAAACCATTCCATGATTCCATGAAAATAAGCAGGATACAAAAATGGGCAGTGGGAAAGCACAAAGCATCTCCATTCCCATCACTACAGCATTCCCAGCCTGGCTATTGAACATTTTATTGCTGCAATTACAAAATGATGATGTTCCTGGTCAATAATCCTGAGCAGCACAGGCTGCACTTTGTCTGGACTGCAGTCATGCAGCTCCCAGCACAAATGGGATTTTCCCAACACCCAAACACCTGAACGACCCCAATAAGTTAAAATTCAGGCTACAGAGCCACACAGATTGAGTTTAAAACACACCAAAAGGCGGGGTTTAAACTACAAACAGGATGGACACTGAAGAAATGGAGAGGAAATGAAGGACATGATCAATTCAAGGCATCAGTGGAGAGACCCAACCCAACAGGCCTGGGAGCCACTGGTCATGGCTCCTTCTAAACCCATACTGTTTCCAATGGAACTTTGAAAAGAAAGCTGAAAGAGCACATGAATTCAGGGTTATAGGAACAGAGAAGGGAAATTTGAGATATGAGGTGACTTCTGCTGAGTCCCCACCAGCCCATGGCCAGTTTGGGATCCTGCACTCCCACAGTGACCCAGGAAAGGCCACCCTGATGGCACTGGGGCTGGGAAACACATCCCAGAGGGACAGTGACTGGGAGGACAGGGTTGGGCAAAAGGGAAAGAAGTCAACTGGAGACATTCTGACAATCCAAAAGGAACAACCTGAGATACTCAGAAAGCAGAGCTGGAAAACAGAGCAGCTACAGAGGGGCAGCTGTGACACACAGAGCCCTGAGGGGAGGAGAGCAGGGTCTCCTGCAGGGGCTGGGGAAGGGAATGGAGCCCCAGCAGGGGCTGAGGGAGCTGGGAAAGGGGCTCAGCCTGGAGCACAGGAGGCTCAGGGGGCCCTGCTGGCTCTGCACAGCTCCTGACAGGAGGGGGCAGCCGGGGGGGGCGGGCTCTGGGAACAGGGACAGGCACAGGAGGAGAGGGAACGGCCCCAGGCTGGGCCAGGGCAGGGGCAGGGGGGGTTTTGGGAACATTTCTCCATGGAAAGGGTGCTCAGGATGGCACAGCTGCCCAGGTGGAGTCCCCATCCCTGGAGGGATGTAAAGGCCATGTGGATGTGGCACTTGGGGACAGGGCTCAGTGGTGGCCTTGGCAATCCTAGGGGAACAGTTGGACTTGATGTTCTCAGGGGGCTTTTCCAACCTAAAAACTATTCTGTGATTCTAGAAATACCTATATATATACATATAGATACGTATGTATGTATGTGGGCTGGCAGCAGTACTGCTTCCACAAATCCTTCCAGTGGATTTCTTCACAATCTTTCCAAAACTCTTCTCAGGAGGAGCCAAGAGAGCTTTGCAAGGTGCCACTTTGCTGTCTTTTGGAGGGGGTGGAGGACTGGTGGTTGTTTTTTCGCTCTGCCTTTTGACTACAACACTCTGTTCCCCATTTCCACCAGGATCAGAGGTTGGGGAGCCCTAAGGAGAAGTGTGGATCCAGCCCTGAAACCTCCTGAAGAGGAATCTCAGAGACTGAGGGGCAGAGCTGGCAAAGAACAGGGGAGGGGATAAAATGAACCCAGCTGATGCTTTTGTGGGAGCACTGGAGAGTCACAGTTAGTCCTGCTGGACACGGCCAAATGTCCCTGCTGTCCCCTGTGGGCACTTGTGAACAAAAACGTGGAGGGGAAGGAGTGATTACAGGGAAATAACAGCTCATTAGCAGATAATTGGGGACTCAGCAGCACAGCTCATAGCCAGGAAAGAAAAAAAAAATTTTAAAATAATGGCATAATAAAAATGGAAAGTTTTTCATTCTCCAGCTCAGAACAGCAGCCTCACATGAAGTGTTGAACTCCAGGAGCAGTTTGGGTGCAGAGCTGGGGCCAGGGACAGAGACTGCCTCTTGTCACACCTGGAAAACGCTTCCCTGGCAGGAATCCCTGCCCCACTGGCAGGAGGCAAGCACACAGCCCCAGTGCCTGCAGCATCACCTCCAGCTCCTCATCTCCTCTGCAGGCCCAGGAAGTGTCCAGGGATCCCAGCAGACCCTGCCAGGGCACAAAGGGGCTCCAGGAGAGCTGGGGAGGGACTGGGGACAAGGGATGGGGGGACAGCACACAGGGAATGGCTCCCAGTGCCAGAGGGCAGGAATGGCTGGGAGATTGGGCAGGAATTGTTCCCTGGGAGGGTGGGCAGCCCTGGCACAGGGTGCCCAGAGCAGCTGTGGCTGCCTCTGGATCCCTGGCAGTGCCCAGGCCAGGCTGGACACTGGGGCTGGGAGCAGCCTGGGGCAGTGGGAGGGGTCCCTGCCCAGGGCAGGGGGTGGGAATGGATGGGATTTAAGGTCTCCTCCCACCCAACCCATTCCATGACTCTGGGAGCTATGGTGACCTTACAGAAGGCCCCATCACTCCGAAATCCTGCAGTCAGCCTGGATATCCAGTTACCCTCCCCACCAGCCCCTCCCAAGGCTGCCTGTGGAAGCATTTCTCATCCCTGGATAGATCTGTGTCAGCAGGCACAGACCTCTGTGTCCCTTTTAGCCTCTGAAAGATCCACATCCAGCTGAACATCTCCCGTTTGCCCTTCACCAAACTGCCCTTGCTCTCTGCACCCTCTGAATTCACAGCCCACTCCTGATCTCAGACACCCCAGCAGGGATGCCCTGCCTGCAGCTCCAGGACCATCTCCAAGGGAATATTTAGCCTGTGGACACAAGTGGCATCATAAATAATTCAGTCACTTGTTCTCGTCCAAAACGCGTCAGAAAATGCACAAAACTTGTTAATGAATTGTTTCTGTTCGTTTAGTCACTGAATCCTCCAGGATCCAGTGATTACTACGGATTTGCATCACTCCTCCAGACTGAAATGGAGCAGCTGCCACAGTCTGGTGGCACCATGAGCTTGGGGACAAGGAGTCCCTGAGTGGTGACAGGCAGGAGCAGGACACTGGGCCAGGCACAAGCAGCTTCCTTAGCCAGTAACAATCCCAGAAAAGGGCAGAAATAACTAAAATTCAAATATTGTGGAGGAAATGAGTTTTTTTTCAGAGCAGAAACTCACAGCACTGTCACAGGTGGGGGGTGACACCCTGTTCCTCCACAGACAACAGCAAACCCTGGCACGCTGCTACCAAAACCATCGCAGGTCTTGGATGTCTCCTCCTGCAGCACTGAACATCCATTTTTTATGATGCTTAAACATTTTCCAGGCCCATCTCCAATGTCAGCAGGGTTAGAAGGGGAACTCACAGGTGGGCTGGCTTCTGCCCCTGACATCCATCAGGGAAGGAGCCTTGGGATGCCAATGGCCTTGGAGAGCTCCCAGGAGCTCCCATCCCTGAGGGGAACATCATCCTTGGTGCACCCAGGACCACTCCAGGGGGTCACCACAGGGAAGCTGGCCCAGGACTTGTTTATTTTATGTTTTTTTACCAGGAGCTTCTTTTATTTCTGGAAGTCTCCCATCAGCTGGGAACACACATCCTGCCCCAGGCCTCCTCCTGCTCACGGAGAGCAGAGGGAGATGTGCAAAGGACACCCCCACATCCCTGTCAGCTCCCTCCTCGCTCACTAACCCTGTGAACAAGAACACGGATGGCAGGGGCCCCCACTCCCGGGAGAGGGAGCAGGGAAGGGACAGAGCTGTGGTGGCCCTGTCCCTGTCACAGCTGTGCAGGGTCACAGGGGAAGCAGAACCCAGCAGCAGCACCAGGACTGCAGCAGTGACAGGGCTCTGGGACACGGGCAGCCCAGCCCAGCTGCTGAGACAGCACCTGAGCCTCCCTCGGCCCAAACCCAGCAGCCTGGGGCTCAGGGCTCAAGCCAGGCTTGGCAGGAGCACCCAGGCTGAGCTGGAGATGGAGACACGGCCTGAGGGGCTCTGAAACCCTGCCGAGGCGCCAGGGCTCAGCTTACCCGGGGAAAGAGGATCCAGGGGGGTCAGGTATCCAGCGTGCTCCCATTCCCCGAGGTAAGGACGTGCCAAAGGCACAGCAGAGATGTGCAGGACCGGGCAGTCTCCCCCCTCTGCTCTGCTAAGAGGCTCGGGCTCAGGAGGATGAGCAGCCCCACAGAGGCATCCAGCTCACATCCCTGTGTGATTTCAATCCTGCTCCCTCAGAACCCACAGGAAGGGAAAGCCTCCAAGCTGTGCCAGATCCCCACCTTGTCACCAG
>VXBS01007054.1:62069-154051 GCA_013400255.1 Sitta europaea | reverse complement strand
GGGGACGGGGGGACGGCGGGGGGAGACGGACACGCGGCAGCGGCCGTACACATCCACATCCACCCCGGGCACACAGACCCCGGGCGGGATGCGCCCCGGGCACCCATGGACGGACACCGAGCACCCACAGGCACTGCGCACTGAGGGGCACCCACGGACAGGGTGTACCCGCAGATACAAATCTGCTCCCGCAGACACCGAGCACACGCAGGGACCCCTGGACACGCACACGGGCACACCACACACACACTCGCATGCATACCCAGCACGCACACTCCTGTACAGGTCCGCACAGAGGCACACGCATCTTCGCGCGGCCAAAACCCGGAGCGGGGCAGCGCTCAATCACTGCCCAGTCCCAGCACTTTTGCAATTCCCGAGACTCCTGGCAGAGGGTTGGGCGAGGAGTCGCCCCGCAGCTCATCCCCAAGCAGGGTTTGATACGGACTCTCGGGAGAGAGCTGGGTGGAAATTATCCCAGTAGATCCTGGAGTTTGGGATCGGGAGGGCCTGTGTGCGCAAGGGCTCAGCTTTGCGGCGTGGAGGGGTCAGCGGCCGCTGACGGCTCTGTCTCACCTCTGGGTGAGTTTGGATCCTTGCTCGTGAAATCAGCGAGATGTGTTTATTGCAGGGTAAAGAGTAGGGGAGATGGGGATTAAAAAGCTGGAGGTAAGAGTGATGCCAGCTGGGAATACAGCTGTGAACTTCATTGCTTCTAGGCTGAGTGGGATGTGGGCCTGTGGAGCGGGAGATGGGATCTGTGTGTCTGTACCCCCTGGGTAACTTGGGCCATGCCTGGGAGTAGGGATGAAGCCCCTGGACTCCATCCCTCCCTCCCCTCCCTCCATACAAGCAGGGATTTTTCAAAGGAGCAGCAGGGAAGATGCCAAATTCAGAAAGAGTTTGGTCCTATTTCCCTGGAAATCCCAGCCTATGGATTTTTCTTCTACTCTCCTTTCTTTTCTCTTGGCCGCAAGGATTTGCAAGGTGCTTGGCTGCAGCCTGCATCCTTGGGTGCCCTGCCATTCCCCACCACTTCCCAGAGGCAGGAATTCTCACAGGAAATCTTGAGCCCCTCACTCCTCCCCTCCTCCGAGTGAGCAAAGAGCTGCTGTTAGAAGTCTGCTCTCCATTTAAATTTAGATGTCTGCATTATCTTGAATTTGGATTTATTAATTATTTGCATCTGGTTCCTATAAAAAAAGTTGAGCAATGCAGATATCCTGATTTCGGCATTGGCTTGGGGGAGAAACACCCAATTTGCGGGTTTTCATTGTCTCCCTTAACAATGGCCTGTCAGAAGCAGCCGGGAATTACAATCCCGATCCCATCGCAGGCGTCTGACATATCGGAGTTAAGCATCATCCAAGTTGTGTGAGCTCCTCACTATGGGTGACTGCGGCTCATTTCCCAGCCTCGGAGGTTATTCTAATTAGCAGAGCAAATCTGGGTAAGGCAAGCTCTGATAATTAGTAATCCGTGGGACATTTCCACACACTTTCTGTTGCCTGAGGGGTAGAGAGGTGTTGAGAGCATGGCCCCATTTTTTAGGAGCAGGGAGGAGTTTGGAGAAGTCAAGGTGAATGGAGCTGGAGCTACTGGTGGCTCTGCTAGCTCTCACTCCTCACGTCCCATTTGCCCATCAGGACCCTCTTGCCTGGGGTCAAGCACAGGGTGGAAAGCAAAGGCAGAGACCTTTGTGTCCCCAAATCACCCCAGCACCATCTTTCCCTGGATCATATTCCAAGTGACAATAGTGGCCTTGGTGGCTCCTGACTGCTGTCTGGGATGTGTGACCTGATGATGGGAAGCTGGCACAATGCTTCTCCACACCCGGGCCAGGTGTGGGGGTGATGCCCCTGTTGATAGGTGCTGGTGGAGGTGGTTTTGTGTTAACCCCTCCTCCCTCCCATCCTTCACCTGGGAAAACTGAGGTCTCTGCTGCTGCAAAGAGAGGAATAAAGGTCACTTCTGAACTTTGGGTTGTCACTCCTGGGGTCTTCTATGCTGCAGCAAAGGTGAAAATCTGTCACAATGCCAGTGAGACTCACAGTCCAGGACCAGAAGGTGATTCCTGCTGGGAAGGGGATTATCCTTCCCATGCTGTGCTAATTAGCATTACTGAGTTTGTGTGGAAGTTTCTATGAGGGAACTTAATTACTTATGGTTGATTAATGGGTGTCCCCAGCTGAAGCTGGAGGTGGAGCACAGGTTTTGTAACTGTATTGGGACCATGCTTGTGTCAGGTTTACACAGGGAGGTTTTATTCCTTGGGAATGAGCCCAGGGGAAGCTCTGGACTGGGAGCTGCCAGTGGGTGCTGGGGTGGTGACAGGTTTTGCTCCAGCTGGGAGACCCCTGGAAATGTCTGGCAGATTTTTCTCCTGGAAATGTCTGGCAGATTTTTCTCCTGTTCCTTGTCTGGAGACCTTTATGTGTAGCCAAGGAGGGGAACTTGAAGTGAAGTCAGAAAACTAGGAAAGAAGGAGGCACTGCACAGGTGGGGATATGAGGGCTCAGACCACCCCAAGTATGCAGCATGAGGGGTGCACCATGCACTGGGATCACTGCTGCTCCCCTGCTGGCCCTGGCTTCGGTCTCCTGCAGCCAGGATGGGAGGTGAGATGGGGAAGGAGCTGGTGCCTGGGTACTGCTCCTGCAGGTCCCCTCCTGCCCGGTGCCGGGGGTGGCGTTGGAGGTTGGGCTGAAAAGGAGTTATTTTTAAGCCTCACATCTCAGCACAGACTGTCATTCCCATTCTCCATACCTTCCTGGTGGGTGGGAGCTCTTGTGGGGGCTCCAGCAGCTCGACACGGCCTCGTACCCAGAAGGTCGTGGCTGGGTCCCCTTTCCTCGTGGAGAGAGATTTGGGGGAGCTCAGCCACCACGGGCTTGAATGTCACAGGCTCCCCAGGGCTTGGGGGAGGTAGAGTGGGCTGTGCTGTGCTTGCTGGTTTGGGGTCTCGCCCATTACTGTGACCTTTAGACACACTGCAGGCTTTGCTGGCTGATTCAGCAGCAAATTGCAAAACCAGTTTATTCCCAAAATCAGGAGAGCATTTTTAAAGTCAGAGTAGTTCAGGAAAAGAAAAGGAAATCAGAGGTGTTTTCTCTTTGTTGGGCATTTCTTAGGTGCTCATTACAGCTGGGGCTGCTCCTGTGCCAGCTCCCAGGGTGATGCCCTGCACAGGACCCACAGGATGGGATCCTGCATCCAGGGTGGGATCCTGGGTGCAGAATAGGATCATGCCCCGTGGTTGGGCAGCACAGCCTGGGATGGGGAATGGCAGCAATGGGAACACTCTCCCTAGGGAGGTGCTGGATTTGAATTCCCTTCTGTGTGGTGGAAACTGTCCTGCAGTGAAGCCCTTTCCAGGTGTGAGCCGAGGAAAATAAAAAGCTCCTGGAAGCATAACTGGCAAGAGGAATAAACCTGTGAGGGGAAGGCCCTCAGAGTTGCCTGCACTTGGCCCTTTTCCATATGGCATTTCTGCATCTCCAGCCCATCACTGAGCTTGGTGGCACCCCCTGTGGCACAGGACTGAGGGGGTGTGAGGATGTGCCTGCAGGAGGGAGCCTTCCCAAATTCTGCTTTACCACCACCCAGCTCTGCTGCTGTCAGATGCCTTGGGATTTAGTGTCAAATTTTAGGAGCATCAGTCTGTGAAGGCAGTGGGAGAGGATTGAGGTGGGAGGGTGGAGCCAGCAATGGGCCTTCGTGATGGTGGGGATTAGAGAAATATTTGGGGTTATTTTAATGTCAGGCTTATTGCAGGGATTGGGAGCTTAACCCTGCAGCAGAGCAGTGCTCATCCCACTCCAGAACAACATTTACAGTTCCATACGCTCGTTCCTTGCCACCGGGAATCGAAACCTCAGAGCTGGTTCTGTGAGCCAGAGATGCCTCCAGGCTGGACAGAGGTGGCCAGGAATGCCAAGCCACTGCCTGTCCCCAGCACGGGAGGGGGCTGTCTCTGTGCCCCAGCAGCACCCCAGGAGCCCCGTTCCTGCGCCCCGAGTTGTGTCTGACGCCGCTGCTCTAACGTGGGATTAATCCATTCGCGACAGTGTCGGCGGCTGCGGGGTGCAGGGGGGAAGGCAGTGCTGGGTTTTTTTTTTTTTGTTTTTTTTTTAATTTCTTTTTTCTAAAATGGTTATATAACCTTGGGGATTCTATTAATAAAAATAATGGTTTTGAACTCTGGGAACAACCAGCCCCAGCAATGAGCAAGGAAATGCTCCAAGTTCAGAACACAGCAGTGGGGGGATAAGGGACACACACTCTGGGCCGGAACAGTGGCCGGGGCTGCAGAGGGGTTTCCCTGTCTGCAGCCAGGTTGGTGGCATCTTCCTCTCCCGCCTACCAGTACCTCCATCCCGGTGCCCAGAGAAAAGCAGGGGAGGTGGGAAGGGGATTGTTTCAGTCCTAGCGTGGTCTGGACCCTGTGGATGTGGGGTGGGTGGGCACCTCTCATCCTCCTGCACCTATTCCCAAGCAGCTGGAGATGAACCCCAGACTGTATCCATTGCAAAAACTTGGCAAGAACAGCCTGGTGCAGCCCAGGTGAACATCACCTGCACCCAAAGCGTTGCTCTGGATGGGGTCCAGGGGATGTGCATGGTCCTCACAGGCAGGATTTGGGAGGTGCTTATGGTCCTCACAGGCAACCCCAGTGAAGCTTGTCCTCGTCATGGGATGCTCCTTGTCCCCACAGGTGGGACACCAGGGGTGCTCCTGGTCCCTGTGGACACTGGTCTTGATTCTGCAGGGTGGGTTAGAGAGCTTAGAGGAACTGGGGGTTAAAGAGACGCGGCTGAGGCTGTAGAATAAAACAGGAGGTGCCTGGTGTGTGTTCAGTGTGAGTTTGTGATCATGTTCCCCCCAGTCACTGTCCAAGAGCTTTCTCTTGCAATGTAGAGGTCATTCTCTTTTTAGTCCCTAAGTAGCCAGCAAGGGTTTGCTATAAAAATAAAGAGAGTTTGAAGCTAAGATGTCAATTAGAGAAAATTGAGACATAACCTAAATAATCAGGGCATTTGTAGGCAAAAATGCCAGTCTTTGGGATGTGTTTGTGTCCAGTTGTTTCCCTTTAATACCAAAATATTTAAAGCCTCAGTTTTCAGGAGGAAAATAAACCCAATATAAATAAAATGACTTTGGGTTTATTATATTTCTGTCTTTGCCATGTGGGATTATTAACTTATTTTTCAGAAAGCCTTAACACCCAACTCAGCAGTGGCCTGGGATTTGATCTGGTTTGTTTGGGGCTTTATTTTTTTTTTCCCTCTAAGTCTCCTTTACTTGAGTTGTCACAGCTTGAGAGTCTTGTGCCAGGAACAAGCTGTCATCCTGGAACTCATATCTTTAATTCCTTCCCTCTGATGCTAATAACACCTTAAGATGATTAACTGGAAAAAAAAAGTAGTATTTTTCTGCTGTTTGGATGCTGGTCACTGGCTCTCAGCACTTCATTCATCTTGGAGTAAAATTAGAGTGGTCACACCTCTCCTCCTGCAGGGCTCTCCTTGGTTTTAGTTTCTGGATTTGATTTGCTGAATATCCAGTTTCTGTGTTGTCCAAATGCTTTTCTTGACAGTTTAAGATGCAGTGGGGTGACAGCCCCCCTCCCACAGCATCCCTTGGCTGAGGGCCACCCTGCAGCTCTCCCTGCTCACATCCCCTTCGGGATGTTCCTTTGGGAACAGCCTGGGCAGCATTTCCATGCTGGCAGTGCTGGGAGACACAGGGGAGTGCAGGGACACCCCACGCTGCCCCAGCCCCACTGCCAGCCACGGCTGGGCATGCAGCGCTGCGTTGTGAGGACACGGATTCCTGTCAGCATGAGCTTATTCATATTTGTTAAAGATGTTTTTTGGTCTGGGACATGTTCAAGGCCTGTTTCATCTTCCCAGGGTTACACTTACCCAGGCACCATGGTGGCAGCCCAGCTGATGCTTCCTGCCAGGCTGGTCACCCGCTGTGTTGGGCAGCATCTTCCACACCTTTTTGCTCACAGGAAATAAAGTTCTGGATAAAATGACACACCATACACTGTAAATCCCTGTAAATCCCTAGATGTGGAGTTTTATGTTGGTGCATGAGATGGTAGGATCCTGGGGACACACCAAGCAGGTCAGAGGAAATAGGAGACAGCAGAAAATTGGGAAAAACACCTATTTAGCTTAAATTCTCCATGGATTGGTCGGTCTTGCCGCTTGATGAGTGGCTTAATGTTGGTTTAGGTTTTTAGGTCCTGCTTGGATCGTCACTCACAGGGCTCTGAGTGGTGTGGCTGTGTCATTTGGGTTTCCAGGTGCCTCAGTTTCCCCAGCAGATGAATAAATAGCCCCTTCTCTCACTGCTGTTGTGGCAGACTGGGCGTGGCACCCTCTGCAGTTGTCGCAGGACCGGGGTGACCTAGGACAGGTCCTTTATGCCCCAGTGCCAACAATGGCTCTGTGCTGGGTGTGGCACAGCCAGGTCCCAGCTGTCCTCACTTCCTGCACAGCTCAGGGGTTTAGAGGGGTGAGTTTAGGGGCTTTGGGAATGTGGTTGGAAAGGACTCCTCAGCCCTTCACTCCTGAATGGGGAGAGAGAAGTGACTTGTGGAAAGAGGGAAGCAACGGGGCAGAGCAAAGCTGCTTGTCCCTGCCTGGTGCAAGTCGGACTCGGTGTCCTTGTGCTCCTGGCATCCCCCTGCTCCCAGTGTCCCTGTGCCCTCCATGTTCTGGGCATCCCCCTGCTCCTGGTGTCCCCGTGGTGCCCATGCTCCAGCATTCCGAGCACCAGTGGGACCCCCAGTGATACCTGCTCACCTTTTTCTCCTCCCCTTGTGCAGGAATTGCTGCTGAGCCAGAGACGATGACTGCAGAGAGCGCTGAATCCAAGGGGCCCCTGCGGGNCGGGGCCGCCGCCTGCCCCCGCCGGAGCCCGCGCTGAAAGGGCAGCTCCGCATGCGCTCACCGGCGGGAGCCTTCATCATGGTGGGCATCTCGGTGGTCCTGGTGGGCATGACCATTGCCGTGGTGGGCTACTGGCCTCACCGGGGACACGGGGGCACTGGGGCCAGTGTGGGGAACACCAGTGTGGTGGGGGACATGAGGAGGGAGGTGGTGGCTGGGCGCCATGTGCCCCACAGCGAAAAGCTGAAGCTGATTGGCCCTGTCATCATGGGCATTGGGCTCTTCATCTTCATCTGTGCCAACACAATGCTGTACGAGAACAGGGACATGGAGACCCGGCGGCTGATGCAGAAGGGGCTCTACGGCCTGACAGTGGGGCTGCCTGAGGGCACCAGCCCCGAGGATGGGCACTGCCAGCACAGGGACAGCCAACCCTTCCCCAAGGCCAATGCTGAGTGCGTGGAGGGCTGTTATGAGGTGGACCTGTCCTGTCAGCCTTGCCCTGGTCCCGGCAGCAAGTGGTCTGACTGCTATGGCCCCAACCAGCTCCAGACCATGGCTGAGTTCCTGCAGCACTCAGCAGCTTCCCCTGCAGCCTCTCTCCACAGCCTCCACTCCACCGAGGTCAACCTGAGCCTCCCATGCCGCACTGGAGCTGAGTCCCTCCTGTCCTCAGCAGTGGGGGCTTTCGCACTGCCCATCATAAAGCTCAACAACTGTTTGCTGGACAGGGCAACACAGGGGACTGGTGGGAGGGGCCCTGCTGAGCATCCCCCCAAAACACCACAGCTCTCTCAGGCTCCACTTTCCATCAGTGACAGCATCACACCCTGCAGCCAGGACAGTGGTGGTCGTGATGGTGGTGGTCACATTGTCATCAGCATGGATGGCAGCTGTCCCAGCGTGGAGCCACTGGTGGAGCTCAGCCCCGATGTGCATCTCCACACCCCAGGACACTCCAAATCCCTGGACCTTGGCCGGCCGGGGGTGCTGCTGCTGGCCCCCATCAAGGACCGTAAGAACCGGAGCTGGCCTCGGCTGGACCACGTCAGCCTTGTGGGCTACGCCAAACTGGAAAGTACTGGCGAGTCCTTGGACCAGCTGCTGGAGCCCAGCGAGCCCCCAAGCCAGGGCGAGCCCCGACCCAGCTCCTGGGTGGTGGGGATGGAGGAGGGCACGCGGGTCTGATGTCCCCACCACTTTTAGGAACTGTAACGTCCCAGTCCCTCATCCTGGCTCCAAGCATCCACCAGCAACCCTGAAACCTCACATCCAGGAGGGGCTTGGGGGTGGCGTTTTTAAGCCATTGCCAAGAGGAAGGTCCTGACTCTCCACTCCTGGGGGAGGACTTGCCTAGGGTGGGATGCCCTTGGCCTTAAAAGCCCTTCTCCTGGTGGCTTTTCCAGAGGAGTCCTCGCTTTGAGATCCCACACAAATTGTGGGATGGGGGCATAGGGGCAGGTGAAACCCCACCAGCCTGCAGAGCACTTTATTTCAGCAGGGTTGGGATGGGGAGATGCTTTGGGAGGTGGTGTCCCCTTGTCCAGCCTTGACCCACCAGAAAATTTGCTTGGCCAGAGCACGTAGGCCCAGTGGGGTTATTAAATATTATCTGGATGCAATGTGGTCCTACCTTGCCTCCTCCTATTGCCTTTGGGATGCTTGGGAGGGGCAGTACCTGCAGCAGTCAGTCCAGAGGGTCTGTGAGACCTTGTGCTCCCACCCAGGCTCCACTGGAGAAGGGATGCTCCATAACCATCTGCTCAACATTCACAGGATGAGGTGATACACACAAAGTTTAGGATTTTTATGGAGAGAAGGGATGTAAAAGGTGCCTAGGGAGTTGCAGGCAGCGAGCATGGTGCGGCTGCCCATCTGGAGTACAGCAATTCTGAGAGTATCTCCAGATCTGGGTTTGTTTGTGCTGGTTTTTGGTGGGATGAAGGACGCAGGTGGTGGTAGGAAGGATGTGAAGGGGCAGAGAGGTGGGGGACCATCGGTGCTGGTTTTGCCAGGTCCTGTTTGGTGCCATTCTGTTACTTGGTGCTTGTTGGATGCAGAACAGGAGCTGTATGGGATGAGGCCAGAGAGGCAGCCTTGGCACTGGCATGGATTCCTGGAGAAGAGGGAGCTGGGGGTTCATCCCATCCCTTCTTACTCCCTCCATCTCTCTCTTGGGCAGGAGGAGCCCCGGGATGCCAGGGGGTATGGAAGGATGTATTGGAGCAATAGGACAAGGACAGCTCTGCTCTCCTCATCTTGAAGAACTTGGGAGGCTTCAAAGTGGCTGTGGCAGCCTGGATGGGATCTTTGCCTTTTGCTTTCTCAAAACCAAGGCCTGTTGGGATAACTGAAATCTCTTTTATCTGCATGAAATGTTTTGGCGGGCTTTATTCCTGTCTCTGCCTCTTCCTCTCTGGTATGAAGTGAACACAGAGTGTCAGACCTTGCTAACTTTGGAAACAACGTCCTTCTCCAGATCAAATCATCCCAGCAAAATCATTGGCAAATTGCCTTTTCTACCCCAGCCCCCTCCTCTCCCAGAAAGTAACCTCCACAGTGGGGTTCTGGGGTTTTTTTTTGGAAGGGGGTGGTGGTCTCTGCTTTACAGGGAAAAGCTGTCTCTGTTTCCAATGCCAACCCTCCCAGAGAGCTTGGGTACAGCTTCCCCCAGTGCAGGGAACAGAGATGGCACTGACAGCTGCGGTTGGGGGCCAGTTGCATCCCAAAGGATTCTCTGGGAGTGATACCAGCCCAGGCTCAGGAATTTATTCAGCTGCTTAATCTCAACATTAGGCACTGATTCAGTGCAAAAACAGCAAGAAGAAAAAGTCACCATCGGGGTCTGCCCAGGAGTAGCATCCCAGGGGAGGTGTCAGAAGGCTGTTTTTGTCCAAAAATAACTTTTTACTTGGGCTTAACCAGCTGCAGCCAGAGCTGATGCTGGGCCCTGGGCTGTACTTTGGTAACTGGCAGCAAGAAATTAGAGCCCAAAATGCCACAAGGAGCTGCATGAGAAGCTACTGGGGGCATTTATTTTAATTTTTCCTTTTCATTTTCTGGCTGAGGCTCAGTCTAACCTTGAGAAATAGCTGGATCACAGGGGTACCTGCCTCGACCATGTGCCTGCACCAGCATTCTCCTCCTGGCCCATCCTCCTTCCCAGCTCATCAGCATCCTCCAGGGGAGGCATTTCTGAGTCACATAGGGATCATTTCAAAATGCAAAGCAGCTTGATTAATTAATCTGGCAGGGCGAGGGGCGCTGTGCCTTCTCCAGGGAGAGCAGCATCTGTGCATCCCTCACCTTCAGGTCTGCCTGTTCACAGAGTATTTGTGGGAATTTAACAGTGCTGGTTTCAGTGGATGGGTGCCATGTATGCTTTCTTCACAGTGTGCTGGGAATGAACCAGGTAGGGATGAGGCTGGGTTAGAAACAGAAATTAAAAGGGAAAGTAAAAATATACACCCTGCTCGGATCCCTCTTTCCACTGTGAAGTGGAACAATCCTGGAAGCCTGGGAGATCTCACACTGTGCAGCCTGTGAAGGACATTGCTTGGTCGTACCTTCTGTCCTGCTCAGAAACAGGCTGGATATGCTATGGACTAAATATCCAGCTGTTGTCACCCCCCAGGGTATCCTTCCCCAGGAGGTGGCCACTGCAGAAGGATGTTCTTACCAACAGAAGGGGGATTTCATCAAAAACACCCGCAGATAAAACTGGGGGATTATCCCCAACACCAGTATGTCCAGGCTGATGAGAATTGACCCCAGGAGTCCCTTGGACCAAAGGATGGAGGCTGGAGAGACCAAGGGCAATTGCCCCCACTACCAAGAGACTTCTCAGCTGGTGCCTGGCTATGGCACAGCTTAGTTTGGGCCAAAAATGGATAAAATGTGGAAAATGGATTGCAGGAACCACTACCATATGGTAGTGTGTGTGTGAGATGTGCCCTGGGGAGATGCAGACCCTGCCGCTGTCTGTAAGAGGGTCTCTCATGCCCAGTGACACCCCAGTAGTGCCAAAGGGTCTTCGGATTTGCTGCTGGGACACCTCTGTCCCCAGGGAGCACAACAACTACAGCTGGGGACAATCACTCCCTGATACTACTCAGCCGATCACTGGTTTGCAGCTCTTTCTCCTCCTCCTCCTCCTCCTCCTCCTCCTCCTCCTCTCCCTGCAGTGGGGCAGGTCACAGCCATGAATCTGCTTGGCCAGAGTGCCCTTAAGATTTAAGGTCTGTGGGAGGGCAAGGGCTCTGCTCGCAGAGCGCACTTGCAGTACAGCCAGGAGTGAGTGATCCTGGCCATAAATCTCCTGCCGAGGTGTTGGGAAGATGACTCGTAGGGAACGGTGTGACCTGTGCTGGGTAAGTGTGGCTTTTTGCCCTCCATGGCTAAAGAGGAGCAGTGTGATGGGTGTGGATGTGCTCCCCGGGTCTGTAACACCCTGGGCTCTTTTAGCGGGGGCTGAATTATGTTGCTTTATTTTAAAAAAGGGCAAGCATGTGATACAAAATGCCTTTCTGCATTAATGAGCCAGCACTGAGCCAAAGGCACCCATCCTAGTGCTTCCCAGTAGCCAGGGGAGCTGGAATGGGGCTGAAGCTGGGGTGGGTTTGGGGGTGTCCTGTAAGGTTCTGCACATTAATCCTACTGTAGAAATGGGCTGAGCAATGTAGGATAGATCCCCCTGGGGCTGGTCCTGGGTTGAAAGCCAGAGTTCCCTCAGTGTTGTCAGCATCCATGTGATGTGTCCTGACAGCCGAGCACCGGTACAGGGATGGAGCCCAAATCTCTGGGGCTTTGGCTTGGAGCCCAGCAGGGACCACTGTCCATGATGGGGGCGAAAAGCAAAAGATGCCCATGGATCTGCAGGAGTCTGCAGTGGTGCTTCCCTGGGTGGTTGGAGATGGAGCAGGGATGAATCCAAGGCCATTGACCCAGCTGCTGCAGGACTTGAGGTGATTCCCCACCTGGTTTTGGCTTTTCTTTTGTGCCTCAGTTTACCCAGTGGTGGAGTGCAGAGCTCAGCATGTCCAACCTGGCCCATTGCCAACATAATTCCTCCCTTTCAACCGTTTATCTCATACTCTGGAATGAGTAACCCTGGGCTCTCCTAGCTGGAAGTGATGGAGTCGCCTGGCTGCTGCCTAGCTCCCACAGCAATTTCCCCTGGAGCCCTTAGAGCAGCCCTGATTCTCCAAGAACATGACTGGCTGCTGAGCCCCCAAAACAGGAGGAACAGCCTAAAAATAGCCTGGGCTGGAACAAGCTAGAGACTGAAGGGGAATTTTCTCGTCCTGATGTGACAGCTGCTCCTCCAGGTTGAATTCTGGGTTGGAGACATAAGGAAGGACCAGGGATGGGTGATGAAGGGAAGTGACTTTTGTGGCTTCTTCCCAAAGGATGGGACCTCCAAGACAGAGTCATTGCCTTTGGTGTGGGATGTGGGGGTTGGAGCGCAGACTCAGCCCGCCGAGAGCTTCTGCCTCCTGCGCGGCTGGGACGAGGGGTTGGGGTTTTATTTATTTGCATCTGGATTGCCATGGTGTCTGTTTGCCTAACGTTTTCCCTTGCTTGTAGCCAGGCAAAACGCCACAGGCAACATCACCACGCCCCCTCCTGCTCTGGCTGTGAGGTGGATAAAGGCACCCTGGGCTTGCGCCACCCGCCCAGGGGCTGGAATGGGAGGAGCTTTAAGGAAAAGCCTTTCCAGTCTCCTGGGATGGCCCCGGACAGTGCTGAGCATCGACGTGGGTGTTTGCTGTCTCTGCACTTGTTCCCTGGGGAAATGAGCCGAGGACACTTTCCCTGGGTATTTTGGATGGGGTTCCAGTGTCCCGTGTTGAGGTTTCCCTTCACTAGCGTTGGCAACACTCCTGCCCAGCAACGCACCATGGTTTAGGTGGATGGGCAACGTGGCATACCTGGTGCCACTGACGTCTCTGCGGTGGGTCCAGGACAGGGATGTGCCAGAACCCCTTGGGAACCATCAGCCCCGTGTCCCCTCCCCGTGGGAGTCCCAAAGCTGATGGTGGTGTTTCTGCCAGGACTCACTGGCGCAGTCCAGCACAATCCGCTGTTGTTCTCAGAGCTGGTAGCTGTGGCACAGACTGGGATCCACAGGAGCCTGACAGAGCTTGGAACTGCTCTCCAGGTGCTGCTCAGCAGGGCAGTGGGAGCAGGGGACTGACACCTTAAAGTGCAGCTGAGCCACTGATGATGGATGAAGCCGTTTCTTGGTTGGTTGTCCCCAGACCTGATGTTTTTGGGGCTGTGGTTCGTACCCAGCCATGACCCCTCACACCAGTGCACTGTGCAAGGGTGCTGGGACCTCCCCAACCCCCTGGCACAGGACTGTTTTTGGCATGACCCTGCTGGGGTTGGGAAGGGCAGGAGCCTGGGAGATAACAGGACATGGCTCTGGCACAGAGCTGTGCATAAGTCACGTTGCTGTGACACTTACGGGAAAGCAGCTCCAGAGGTGGCAGTTTTCCAACTCTCCAGGGTCAATTTCAGAGGCTCCTTGGTAATTTTGGCTTTACAGGGCACTGAGATTTAGTACTTGGAAGCAGACTGTCCAGGATCAGGGCGGAAGAGGTGATGGCTGTGTCTCATGGGAGTTCAGAGCTTTCGGCATGACCTGCCACGTGCCACCCTTCTTTCTGCCAGTTAGGGAAACTGAAGCTTAGGGAAACTGAGGCAGAGAGCGGTACCACAGCCAGCCCCTGGGCTGCCCCTGCCCCCAAGGATGCTCCTCCCAGCCAATTTCCAGTCTCCAGCTGCCCTGACTGGGGCATCTGGCTCTTGTTATCTGTCAGGTCTGCAGCCAAGATGCCCTGTCAGCTTTTCGTGCCTTATTTCTGTCCTTCCTAAAGCTGGTGCAGCCAGAAAAAAAATGAGACAGGACCAAAATATTGATGGATTTACCATTTCCCACTACGCCAGGTGAGTCACACTCACTTAGGGTTGGGCAGCAGCTGATGAGCACAGACCTCACATGGGCTTACCACAAATTCTGCAGCTCAAAGGAAGTTTTTATATCAAGTGATGCTTCTTTGGGGCAAACTTGAATTCTGGGAATTGCTTCTGGCCATTTTTGGGGCTTTGGTCCCACGTGTTACCACACTGGGAACTGTTTAAAGGGTCTGAAGGCACCAAGAGCCCAGGTAAGTGGGCTGGTGCATGACTGTGAGAGTTTTGGCACCATAATAGCTATATCTGGGGACTTTGGTTTAGGCTGGTAAAACCAAGTCACCACAAATCCAGGCTAAGGAGAGGGACATGGAGGAAGATGAGAAGGAAGAAGATAATTCAGTGCCAGGGAGAGAATTTTGTTTGAAAATTTATTGAAAAATGCAATACAAGAAGCAATACTGAACACTTAGGTCTGCCTAAATGCTATGGCAACTTTCCCTTTGATTCACTATGAAAATCCAAAATAACAGCTCCCATCACTAGTTGATCTACAAAGTTTTGCCAACTTTAAAAGATCCTATTTTTATAAAGAGTGTAAACGCCTAACCTAGACAATTCACAATTGCCTTAAAAAATTTTACAAAGCTCCTTCATCTTCTCAACTAAATTATTTATTTTTTTAGTTTTTTACAAGTTTCATCTCTAAGGCAGGGACACTACCACCTCTTAAGGTAATTGTACAGTTAGGAAAATCAGCAAACCACAGTTTATTAAAACCAGAAATCAGTCAGTCATTTGCTAACACATCTCTGTTGGTCAGGGATTGCTACTGGGCAACTGGAGCTGCCGTTCCAGTTTAATGGAGGAGAACAGGAGCTCCTTGCCTTCCTTTCTACAAAAACATTCATTCATATATAAATAGCTTCCTCCATATAATGTATATTATACAATCAAGACAGTCTCTGGGTGAATTTCTGAAGAGCTGGGAACATTCATATAAATAGACCTTACTTAGCTGGTTTGTCCCTAGAGCTGACACAGCACGCTCAGAGCCAAGGATTTTAAATCCCACCAGAGGTGGAAGTGAAGTGGACAGCCCCACCACAGCCTTGACATAGGGTGAGAGAAGCTTCTTCTGATTTCAACTTGTATCTTCTTCCCAGGCTCCTGTCCAGCTCCTGACTTGGGCACCATGTTGGCAGGAGCAGGCCTGGAAACCCCTGAGGTCAGACAGCAGGTGATGGCAAAGGTGATGGCACATGAGGCCATGACTTGTTTAAATTACTCCAGGAGAAGCAAGAACTCGGCAGGGGGAAGTGTGAAAATGAACAACTGTGAAACAGCCACCCGATATCCAGGAAAAAAATAAAAACAGGGTTATTCTAGTCTGTGGGCCCTTTAACAAGGGATGTCTGCAGCCACAGAGAGCACATCCTTTGGGAAAGGAACCACCTCTCCTGCCAGCAGGTTTCTCACCTCTGAAATCCCCTGCTTGGGGTGCTTTGTCCCACTCATCGTGCTCAGGGCATGGGACACCCCAGGGGCCACATTCCTCTAAGTTCTCCTGACAGCCAAGTGCCTTTAAGTGCTATGGACAAACTTAATTTATCACTGCCTGGTAAAGCCCTGAAATCCTCTCAGCCACTGCTCTACGTGCCCCTTCACTCCTCAGGTGGCTATTGCAAGTGAGAAGGAAGGACTGAGCGGCAAAGAAGTCAATTCCCAGAAAAAGGACAGTCCCAGAGGGTGCTCAGCATGATGGGTGTTTAAGGCAAACATTACTTGACTAAGTTGAGGACAGCAGAGACACAGACCCCTTCCAGGGCCTGCATGGCAGAATAAGGAAGGAAAGGGCTGTTCAGGCATGGATAGGAAAACTTAATCTCTGCACTACAGCCCAGGACTCCCTAAATCCCCAGAGCACGATGCCCTGAGGAGGGCAGAGCATCCCAGGACGGGACTCTGCACCGGAGCTGCCCAGAGGCAGCTGCCAGCACAGCAAGGCTGGAGGCTGAACAGGACCCAGGGCCAGCAAGGCTCAGAGAGCCAAAATCCAGCAGCTCCAGTGGAGTCTCCAATCAATACCGACAGCTTAATTAAAATTGCAGCTGAAGCTGAGAACCTGCACCAGCCCCAATGTAGTTCCAGGGCTGTTTGCAGCTAAACAGTGGAGTCATTGCACCCTGAGCTAAATCCAGTGACTTCTGAAATACATTATTCAAATTTAAAACTGGAGAGCTTTTTTCTTTATTGCTATTTTCTTCCCATCCTCACCTGAGGTGCAGAGCACTCCCTGCCCTCAGCTACCACTGTGCCACACTATATATATATGTATATTTACACATAAAAAAAATAAAATCACAACCTCAAGTGGACTAAAGTGTGTCTGGGCATACTCTTTACAGAGCTTGGTTTGTGTTTTGCTTCTTGAATCTCGAATTTAAATGGTGGAAGGACAAACCAGGCAAGAATATTCCCATGAAACTGAGAAAGCAGCAGTGGGAGAACATCCAGTCCCTGAAATCATGTTTTTGCATCACCTCTTTCATGCTGGAGATGGCCCTGGGGGTCTGTAAGCTCAGCCTCAAGATTCAGACAATCACCCTGATACTTCATTCCAGCAAAGGGGTAATGAAGCCAGATCCAGATCCTCAGGACAGCACAGAAGAGGGAATGTCAACACTTCCCAAGTGGTTTGGCTCTATCACAACCAGCAACACCTGACACCTCCTAAAATTCCTTGCTCAGCCTCTCCAAATACATCTTGCAGGACTAGGAAGGATTGTCTAAAGGAGTTTAAATTAAATGATAGTAGGATACACGCTCTGGGAAATGGGTAACATGTTCAGCTTTAAATAGCACTGTGAGGGAAGGAAAAAAATCTCAACCCATGGCTTACAAAAAAACCCCAAACCCTCCCTACTTTAAAAATTATGAACACAAACAAGTGAAAAACTATGACACCGAAAAGCTCAGTTCCTGTGATTGCTGCACAAGCCTACCTTAATAGCATCCCAAGTCCAAACACCTTAAACACAATTCTAAGGGCTTTTTAATTTAATGGCATCTAGAAAACACAAACAGGTGGGGAGCACTCAGCAGAGACACAAAGGAAGAAGGCGAGATGCTATCACAGTCCTCTTAAAGCTCTAAAATTCACAGTATAAGATACTTGAAGCAACTTCCAGCATTCCTTAAATCTAGTCAACTATTCAGGCTACAGCACAAAACCCTACTGTGATCACACCTCAGGGCTGGAACCCAGAGGGGAGGGAGCAGCCATGGGGTCACAGCAGGGCTGGAGCTCTCCAGAGCTACAAAAATAATCCAGAGGCAATCGGAAATGCTGCAAAAAGTCTGACTCTTTAAACTGACTCTCCTGGAAGAAGGACCCATGACTTTGTGAAGGCGCATACGGATCCCGCACTGGGAATGTGCACGGATACAGCTCCGTTATCCCTGACGAGGCAGAGGGAATACAAGTTAAAACAGGGAGCCCCGGAGCCCTGCAAGGTGGGATTCTGTGTCTGAAGAGGCTTTGCGTGAGAGGGAATGCAAAATCAAAAACCTGTAAAAAATATTCAGTACAGTTAGAAATATGGCATATTTCTGTCACAATAGATATTAAAAAAAAAATCCAACAACAAAATAAAACCCTATGTCCAATAGGATTCAGGATTCAGTGGAGTCTGGAAAAATCCCAAGTAAAATGTCAAAGCGCAACTCTTAATAAATGTCTCTGAGTGTCAAGTCTGAAATCCGAGGTCTTTGTGCTCCAGGTGGTTTCTTGGTAGTTTTGCTGGGTTTCTTTTTCCTGGTGGTGTAACAGGCAGGAACATTTCCTAGCAAGTGAGGAAGAGGATAACTTTCAGCTACCACCAGCAGTGTGCTGGAAGAGACAGGAATCTGCCTCCCTGAAGTGGATGGGAACTGAATTCAGGTGAGTTACCTCCCATGGCAGGTGAGAAGTGCCTAAAGGGGCTCTAGGAGAGCTGGAGAGGGACTTTGCACAAGGGCCTGGAGCAACAGGACAAGGATGCCAGATGGCAGGGTTAGATGGGATATTGGGCAGGAATTGTTCCCTGGGAGGGTGGGCAGGCCCTGGCACAGCTATGGCTGCCCCTGGATCCCTGGAAGAGTCCAAGGCTGGGCTGGACAGGGCTTGGAGCCTCCTGGGACAGTGGAAGGTGTCCCTGCCCATGGCAAGCATGGAATGGGATGGGATTTAAGGGCCCTCCAACCCAAACCATTCCAGGATTCTGTGATCAGTAGCATGGGGCAGAATGGGCTTTTAAGCACTGAAGCACAGACAGAGCTCCTGGATTCCTTTAGCAGCTCCTTCCCAAGCTCATAAAAAATGCAGAAACCAGGATTTCCAGGCAAGCTTGGCACCCAGCTCAGGTGTTACGGGGCACTGATGTCAGCAGGAGTCTGTGTGGCACCTACAGCTGCTCTGTGTGCTCCCAGCACATCATAGATATTTGGGAAGGGCAAGTAGCCTCATGGAAGGAGCTATGGAGCTTTTAACCCAATTGGGCTCATTTCCACAGGATTTGTCTGTGAATGCCTCATCAGCCTCCATGGATCTAACAGGAACAGCTTGGGCAGGACTTGGCAGAGAAGAATGATCATTTTACTTCAACTCTGGCCCTATTTAACCAAATCTCCTGTGCACAGAGATCAATCACCCCCCACCCTACCTGAGGTGGTCTCTCTACTCACACAGCCCGCCTACTCCTCTGCAATCTCTGTCTCCTGGTGCACAACCACTTTGGTCACCGACATGTCTGGGTGCTGCTCCTTGGCAGCCTTGATCGCCTGTGCCAGGACCTGCAGGACAGCAGAGGAAAGCATGGGTTAGAGCATGTTAGAGTGTGCCAGAGCATGGCACCCACCATCCCCATGGGCACAAGTAACTCCAGGGTGTAAAAAAGAAAAGTGGATACACTTGATAGAATTACAGAAGATCCCTAGTTGGAAGGGACCTGCAGGGATGATCCAGTCAAGTCCAGCTCCTGACCCTGCCCAGACCCCCCAGCAATCCCCCCTGTGCATCCCTGGGTGCTGCCCAAAGGCTCCTGGAGCTCTGGCAGCCCCGGGGCCGTGCCCATTCCCTGGGCAGCCTGGGCAGTGCCAGCACCCTCTGGGGGCAGAACCTTTCCCTGAGCTCCAGCCTGAGCCTGCCCTGGCCCAGCTCCAGAACCTTTCCCTGAGCTCCAGCCTGAGCCTGCCCTGGCCCAGCTCCAGAACCTTTCCCTGAGCTCCAGCCTGAGCCTGCCCTGGCCCAGCTCCAGAACCTTTCCCTGAGCTCCAGCCTGAGCCTGCCCTGGCCCAGCTCCAGAACCTTTCCCTGAGCTCCAGCCTGAGCCTGCCCTGGCCCAGCTCCAGAACCTTTCCCTGAGCTCCAGCCTGAGCCTGCCCTGGCCCAGCTCCAGAACCTTTCCCTGAGCTCCAGCCTGAGCCTGCCCTGGCCCAGCTCCAGAACCTTTCCCTGAGCTCCAGCCTGAGCCTGCCCTGGCCCAGCTCCAGAACCTTTCCCTGAGCTCCAGCCTGAGCCTGCCCTGGCCCAGCTCCAGAACCTTTCCCTGAGCTCCAGCCTGAGCCTGCCCTGGCCCAGCTCCAGAACCTTTCCCTGAGCTCCAGCCTGAGCCTGCCCTGGCCCAGCTCCAGAACCTTTCCCTGAGCTCCAGAACCTTCCCCTGAGCTCCAGCCTGAGCCTGCCCTGGCCCAGCTCCAGAACCTTTCCCTGAGCTCCAGCCTAAACCTTCTCTATTACAAGGAGCAGAGATCAGAGCTGCCCCTTGGGAGGAGCTGCAGCCCCTGCTGAGCTCTGTCCTCAGTGTCCTCTGCTCCAGCTGAACACACCAAGTGCCCTCAGCCTTCCACTCTATGGGCCCTCCTGACCCTTCACCATCTCCACAGTCTCCTCTCAAATCCCTCTAATTGTTTTAGGTCTTGAACTGTGGTGCCAAATACTGCCCCCAGGACTTCAGCCATACACTTTGGTGACTTTTAGTGCTACTACATTATCTCTGAAAAGAAAACCACTACTTGAACAATACCCCCCATGTCTCCACTGCCCCACGGCAGAAGATGCATGAGAGCAATCAAGCGTAACCTTCTTATTCTTCCAGCAAGTATGATAGGCACATTTCAGACATCTCAGACATTTTCTGTTGGAGTTAATAAACTAGATCTTGTCATAAGAGTATATTCCATCCCCACAATACTTGCGACTAAATTTGAATCCAGAGTATAATCCTCTTATGACAAAATCATCACTTCCAACACATGCAAGAGGCCAATGAGGCTGAGTCACCAGAAGGGTTTCATATAAAGCCAAAGAGATGTAACACAGGTGCTGAGTGCTCTGAAATTACTTCTGGCACTACAGAGTAGCAATAGTGCTTCAAAGTTATGGGAAAATGAATGCAGATCAGCCAGATGTCAAGGAAAACTTATTATTCCACATTTTAGTGGATTTTTTTAAAAAGCCTACAACTGTTCAAAACAATTCTGGAATCAAAACCTTGATGCCAACATCAGTTTCAGAATAGAATTTGGCTTTCCTGGCTCAGCTGCATAATGACAAAAAGGAATTTATTACTGATATAGAATCATGGAATGGCTTGGTTGGAAATGGACCTAAAACCTCATCCCATTCCATCCCCTGCCATGGGCAGGGACACCTTCCACTAGATCAGGTTACTTTAAGCCCTGTCCAACCTGGCCTTGAAGATTTACAGGGATGGAGCAGCCACAATTTATAAAAATACCAAGTTCTATCTCTACCCCGATAAAATTTCCCTGGGTCATTTTTTGGTGACACTGTCTTTGAATAGGCATTCTGACTGATTTTTGCCAGCTCTGGGAAACTCTTTTGGATCATATCCACACTCCTACCTGGTCATGGTCTACATCTGCATCTCCCGTGATGACAATCCTCTTCTCAATCCGTGTCTCTGAAATGCCACCTTTCACAGTCTGGAACAGAAGGAAAAGCTGCTGTTAGGGAAGAAGTGCAGAGGAGTGTGAGCTCACTGGGGCTGCCTGTCTAAAGATGGTATCCAAAAATAGTGTCACCAAATAGTGCTGTTGTACCCGGCATTAGAGTCACGGGGGAAACGGCTGCTGCTCAAGAAAAAACTGTCAGAGTTATTTTTAATAGCTGAGCCAGGGAAGAGCTTTTCCTCAGAGTACAGCTCTTCCTGCTATCCCACAAGACAGTCAAGGTCCATTGTCCAGACTGTGCTGCAATTAATGTACAATCTACAGATTTTACATAGGCAAAACTGAACCCCTTGCACCTCCAGGTACTAAACATGTATTTGAAAGGACCTTCCAAAAACTTTTCATCCTCTCATTCGTTCCTGCCCATCTCTGCATCAAGGTGTTGTTTGAACTGGAGTTTTGTGGTACTCCCTGGCATTACCTTGGTGATCTGGGTGGTGGTGGTGCTGCTGGTGGTTTCTGAAGTGATGGTCTGGGCAGTCAGCAGGATGCCAGGGTCTAAATCCCCACTGCCACCATCTGTCTGTGGGATACAAGAACAGGCCATCAGTCCCAATGGGAACAGAAGCAGGTGCTCCACATCACCAGAGCCAGACAGAAGACAATCTGGGGACAGTAGCTCCATCGTGGACCATAAGACACAAGTCATCCTGGGCCTAGGTGCACAAGAGCTGTGCAGGTCTCTGAAAGCTCCAAGTCCCTGTGCTTTAAGGCTGGTAATGCATAGATCCTTCAGGGAGGACCTGTGACACCCCTCAAGACCAGGAGGGCTGGAATGTACCAAAATCTGAGCATGCTGCTGGCCCTGCAGTCCTGGTCATACTATCCATGCCTGAACCATGATAGGAGACCAACGCAAACACCGATCCCAAATTCCACCTTGCCTGCATCCATGGAGATCAACAAAGCCAAGAGCACAATCTGATTCAGAAGGTACTTGTCACCCTTCCTCCCTCCTGACAACACCTTGCACATCCCTCACTTTATGCTCTACAGAAGCAAAGAACATCCAGACTTAGGTGACTATACGATGACTATATGTCTTAGGGTGACTACATAATGCTTGTATCCCCAGTGGTCTGTTCTGTTTATGCTGGGATGTTAAGTTCTGCACCTTTAAGATAATTTCTGAGAGTGAAGTGGGGGAAAAAGAAGTGTGCAGTTTGTTTTCAGAAATTGCAGCACAGACAGACAGTGGGAGAGAGCTCTCCTTTGCTTTTAGTTAATTTTTTTTAGCTAGCTGAAGAGTGAAGTTCCCTGGACTGTGGTTTTTCTTTTTCTTGGAACTGTTCAAACCTGCTCTGGACTGAAAACCCGGAAGAACACTGGGAGCTCACACCTGTGGCCCACCGGGGCCAGGACACTGCATTCCAGCACCGGAGGTGACTGATAACAGACTGAACAAGCTGAGCTACACCCCATGAGAAGGACTTTCTGAACTGGCCATCTTTTCAAAACAGCAAGAGGTTTTATTGTTAATATTATTTATTTTTTATTGTGCTTGTGAGTTCTTTGCTTGTTGAATAAACAGTTTATTTCCACTTCTCTCCAAGGAAATCTTTTCCTGAACCAGTTGGGGGAAAGGCCACTTGAATCTGCTTTCTACAGGGACCCCATTCAGGGGCTTCCTCCCAAATTTTGCCCTAAACCAGGACACAGACATTTGCTGAAACAGAAATAACTTTTAGAGATGGTTCCTGGATCTCATCCTGCCCGACTCGACCACTGAAGGTCTGCCAAAAATTCCAAACTAAGTCATCGTGGCCAGCTCATCCTTGTTGCGCTGTCCATGTCCCCACTGGGCAGCGTCCTCACTCAGCACTGGGACAATATCTGGAATTACCACAAGGTGGGACCATTTTCCACAGTCTGGAAGAGATCTCATGGCGCATCACACCCTGTGCACCAACTGATCCCAGTCACTTTTTCACTGGAGATCACCTTTCCTTTCCATTTCCCAGTTAGAGCAAAACTCCTCTATTCACCTACACATTTGCTGAAAACCAGGGCAATGCTCACCACCATTGTCTGAATGATCTCTCTGATGCTGGAGTTGGGAGGATGCTGAGCAGCCACAGGATTCCTTAGGAATCCCAAATTATACAATCACGAGATTCCTGCATCCATACCAACATCCCACAGTCACTTCACTGCAAGAGCAGAGCATGGGCTGCTGCTGACAACTACAGCGATGGCAAAGTCAAGCTGACATGGGCTCCAAAATCTAAAACACATAAAGAAAGGTTGGGAGGGATGGAGATGTTCAGCCTGAAGAAGAGAAGGCTCTGAGAGCTCTTACAGCTTTTTCAGGGCCTAAAGGGGCTCCAAGAGAGCTGGAGAGGGACTTGGGAAAAGGGATGGAGGGACAGGACACAGGGAATGGCTTCCCACTGCCAGAGGGCAGGGCTGGATAGGATTTTGGGAAGGAATTGTTCCCTGGGAGGGTGGGGAAACTCTGGCACAAGGTGCCCAAGAGAAGCTGTGGCTGCTTCTGGATCCCTGAAAGTGTTGAAGGCTGGACGGGGCTTGGAGCACCCTGAGATAGAGGAAGGTGTTCCTGCCTCTGGCAGGGGGCTAAAGCTGGGTGAACCCTTAGGTTCCTTCCACTGCAAACCATCTTGTGATTCTATGATTAATACCTGGTTTAGACTGAGTATTAATTTTAACCTCAGCAATTAATCCATACCTGTGCTCTGTAACATTGCATCACTAAGATTTTTACTTTCTGGTCACCACATACTCACTGAGGTTGCACTTAATACAAAACATTTGGTGTTTAACAATCATTTCAGTCTTGAAACCTAAGGATGAACAAATAATTTATAAACCAAGCTCTGAAGAGGCATAAACAGCCTCCTTGGGGGACCTATTGTAGAAAAAAGGCCAACACAGGTTAACTTTGTACAGAGAGATCCACATCCTGAAGCCACCAATGGCTGAAGATAAATTCTGTTTGCAAGCACATATTGAAAAAATAATTACTCTCCAGGGACTCTTTAGATCCTCTAAAAACACCAGATGCACCTGGAAATAGTGTCCACAGAATCAGTTAATGTGTGTGTTGCAATCAGACATGAAGAGACAGGCAGGTGCTGCTGTGTCATCCTGAGGACTTGGAAACAAAATGTTTACTTGGTTTTTAAGTAAAACCCATTAAGCCCCTAGGAAATGTATCAGAACACACCTTACCTGTGCAGCTTCGTAGGTGATAGTCTTTGTCTCCGTATGGACAATAGGGACTTCTTTTGTGGGAATTTCACTTTTGACAGCGCTGGACACATCAGAGATGGTGACAGTCTGTGTCTTCACTAGTGGGGGCTGTGAGACAGGGTTAAAAACATCTTGTGAACACCCAGTTCCCATCTCCACATCCTGACTGGGCTCCCGGCAAGTGTTCTGACACTGATCTGATAAAAGCACTGTGAGAACCAAAGTCAGCCTGGAAATCTTCGGGTTTAAGTCACCAGAATGTCACACTGCTCTGAGGGCAGAGATCAGACATGAGGATTAGACAGGCAGCAAAATCCTCCAGCCCTTCTCCACACCATGGACTCTGGTCAGCCCAAACCAGGCATTAAGGGTTTAACTGATGTGTCACACCACCATAGATGCTGTCTCCACTGATTCTTAACTTTGTAATTACCAGAAGCTCATTGCCAGTTGCCAGAAGAAGATGACCCTCATCTATTGATGCCAGTGTCAGGATTAACACCAACCCTGGGCACACAAAGACTTGATCACAGTTGAGCAGCATTATCCTGATCTTAAGAGCAACACTGTGTTATTAAAAATCCTTATCAGATCTTTAACTTTTATTAAATCAATGTCAGATAAAACAGAAAGAAGAATAAGAGTGGAGAGAAATCAGCTGTTCCACCACCTGATGATTATCCAGAAGACAGAGTGAGTTCAGAGCCAGTGCTTTCCCAGAGGGCTTGATTTCTGCACCAGCCCAAACCCTGCCAGATGCCACTGTGATCATTAGGGGGGAACAGGCATCTATTGAACCAAAAGCAACAGCAACACTGGAGCAGGCAAAAGTCCCTGTCACAGTGGACAAAAAGGGACACACTGGACAGCATCTCAAATTTTCTCTGCTATGCTGTGGGTCAGCCACCAGCCCAGCCAGTGCCAGCAATAACCCTAAGGAGCTAAAATAACATGTTTTTTGAGCTTAAATATTGCCTTTTTGTGGGAATGCCGTAGGATGCTTCAATCCAAGAAGAGTAATGGGTACTGCGCCGCAGTGATTGTATTTCATGCAAAGATGAATTAAGAGGGACTAGTATTTAATGCAAAGACAAATTGACAGTGGCTCATATTTAATTCAAAGATGAATTGTGAGGGGCTTATTGCACTGACTGCTGGAGATTCACCAGCTCATTAGCTCCAAGCACAAGTCCAAGTCAAGCAAACCCAACTCCTCTGTGGGTCTGTGGCATCTGCTTGCTGCAGTGTTTGGGTTCCAACTCCAAAGGTAGCTGGGGCGTGGGGTGCAGGAGCTGGACTCACTACCTGGAAGCAGCGAATGAGCTCTGGCAGCCTGTTAGGAGCATCTGGGTTGGGACACTCGCCATGCGGCTTTCTAAAGGCAAAGCTGTCTTCACCATCCTCTTCCCCCTCCTCCTCCTCTCCTCCCCACGACTGCCGGGGAAGTGCACCAGGGCCGGGGGGGGCCTCCAGCCCAGAGAGCTCCAAGTCCTTCTCCACATCCACACAAACCCCCTTTCCACATGTCAGGTCCTCCTCGCTGGTAGAGCGGCTGGGAACTGCCTCCTCCTGCTCCTCCTCCTCGATGCTGAGGGAGGAAGCACCAAAGTGCCAGCTGGGAGAAGGCTGTGAGGCGGGTGGCACTGGAGTCTCACTAAAAACTACCGACTGCTTTGAGCCCTCCCATGCAAAGTCAGTGTTAAAACCACTCCACTCAGCCACTGCAGCCACATCCTCCTGGGAGACAAAGTCACTCATTTTCTAAAAAGAAATGGATACACAAAAAAGGCCAGAGAGAGAGAGAGAGAGAAAGAGAGCAGGGAGTTAAGGAGAGCAGGAGGTCAGAAGGCATCAAGGCAAAACATGAGGTTCTTATATAACGTCTCCAGTAACACATGCAACAGTGGGGTTGGACACTGAAAAATCTCTGTGCTGTAGCCAGTGCATTTACTGACACAGCCTTTCTGGTACATTAATAATCCATTCCCCTAAATTTTAAGGAATTAACATGAAAACAACTCTCTGCACCTAGAGTATGAGACATCACTAAGTGCTTTTTGCACAGTTTGGAATAATTTCAGTGTATCAAGTGGGGACTTGTGCACATCCAAAACTTCCGTGGGCAACACAACCCACCCACTACTCCACAACCATCCTGTGAATCTGCTTTTAACTCCTTGAAACTGTTGCCTCACTTTCTAACCAGATTCCCTGGGGAACCAAAAAACTGTAATTTGTGCTTAAAATGTGAGGCCTGAAGCCTGTGGGTTATTTGGTATGATTAATTTCTTATACCCCAGATGCTTTCACTTTGACTGACCTCCTCTCATGGCACAGCTCAATGGTAGAATAAGAGCAGAAGCCACTTTATGTAGGAACAAATAGATGATTTTTTAAGTATAATTTCAAGAAATTACTTGTCCCTCATTTCTCATGGGTATTTTTCAGTTCTCTGCTTCTTACGTTGCAGATGGGTTAACTGAAGATCTCTATTTATTAGAATTTCCAGCTTCTTGTGCTTCTCTTAAGTTATTGGGATATTGCCTAGCAAAATTTAATAGAGTGGAGGGAGAGCAAGCAGCACTGAGATGGGCAGGTCAGACTGTGCTCACAGGGAAAGGTTATTTCTGATCCAAACCCACTCTCACATGTTTCTCCCAAGGAATAGTTAAGGGGAGACCTCAAGATATTTTGCAGCTTCCTCCTGAGGGGCAGCTCCAATCTCTGCTCTGGGCCAGGGGCAGCCCCAGGGAAAGGTTCTGGAGCTGGGCCAGGGCAGGCTCAGGCTGGAGCTCAGGGAAAGGTTCTGGAGCTGGGCCAGGGCAGGCTCAGGCTGGAGCCCAGGGAAAGGTTCTGGAGCTCAGGGAAAGGTTCTGGAGCTCAGGGAAAGGTTCTGGAGCTGGGCCAGGGCAGGCTCAGGCTGGAGCTCAGGGAAAGGTTCTTCCCCCAGAGGGTGCTGGCACTGCCCAGGCTGCCCAGGGAATGGGCACGGCCCCGGGGCTGCCAGAGCTCCAGGGGCCTTTGGGCAGCACCCAGGGGTGCTCAGGGGGGTGTTGGGGGATCTGGGCAGGGCCTGGGGCTGCACTGGATCATCCCTGCAGGTCCCTTCCCACTCAGGATATTCTATGATATCATATCCAGATCCCACTCTCAGTTCCTAACATAAGACTCCACATTGCAATATTCCACAAAACAGAACATAACTGGGGTTATCAGCTGTGTACAGCCATGTCTTGTTGGTTTAAAACTTGAATTTATATACTGCCAATATCCTGACCTTCCCTTAATTATAATTGCTTAATCTTGCAAATTATTCATGGGACCTTGAGAAGACACACACTTCTGGTGTTTAATGGAACATGGCTTAGGAGTGAGATTTCCTTTTATTTAAGAGCTGGGGCACTACTCAGCCAAGAGAAGAATCATAGATAAAACAAAGAAGAGTAAGCAGCTATACAAACACTGATGCATTTAAGAGGCAAAAATCTGTATACAGTCAAAACAACCTCCCAGTTCCCTTTCACAGACAGATAAAATAATTTGCATTTTGGAAACATCTCATCTGACAGATGCTTAAAGGAAGGGAGAGCTGGAATGGAGCCTGTGCCATGCGTATTCTGGTCACCAGCAGAGCCAAGTGCAGCAACAAACATGCAAGCTGGAAAGACAGAATGAAATCCTGATAAGATCAACTGATTAGAAGCACTTTTTGACTTGCCTTCCTATTCCACTCAAGCAGAAAAACTAATGGGAAGGTATTTGTTTCTAGATAAAGTTATCTATGCAAAACTCCCCCATAGGAATTTCAGCTTCTGTTACAAATTCTGATCTTATCAAGATTTGTTTTAAATTGCAAATGCCAAAGCATCCCTATGTTTAGGGCTCAGATTTGCAGAGTTCCAAGCTCACCTTGAGACCCAGGAAACCTGAGAGGTGCCTGGACTGCCAACTACTCATTTCCAGGGACACAGCCCCAAACCAGTGAGGCCTAAATCAAGCACGAAGCAGTAAAACAGTAAATTAAATACAGGACAGGATGCAATGCCCCAGAAGAAACAAACCGACCCAGACACGAATGCAACTACAGCACCACCCTTGAAATACAAATCTTTGTGCCCCTAAAGATACAGCTGAAGCATTGCAATGAAGTGACACACAATAATTTAGACTGGGGATAAATTAATAACAGGCTTAATTTCATGTTTGATACCAGTGGCCAAAAAGATTTGTTCCGTATAAATTGGTTTGCCTGCATTTTTTCAAGACCCTGCTGTTTTGGACCAGGATCTAATTGCATGACTCAGCTGCCCTGTGCTGTCAGAGTGGATGTTTTTTTCCACGCTGCTGCCTCTCTCTGTTGAATATTCCATTATTCCCACCCCAAATCAGACTACTAACCTGCAGAAAACTTGAGCGCTAAAATGATATCAACTTCCAGTTATCATTTAATAAAAACTGCTAAAACCATGAAGTTATAGTGCACAGTAACTCCCTACAACCATCACATGAAATGCTAGGAATCCCAGCTGGTTAATACTTCCCAGTCCTGTTCTTTTTCAGTACGGCAATGGAATCGTTGATGCTGTTATTAGGTTATCCCCAAACAAGGATCCAAGTAGCTCACAGACTTGGAGTGACTGTCCAGGGATGCACAAGGAGATGATGTTGCTTTGCAGCAAACCACACTCACCAGAGAGCGTTCCCAGATCAACTGATGCTCAATCTCACAGCTGGCAAAGCACTTGGGTAAAAAGTATTATAAAGCAGAAAACAAGAGATCCTTATTTTACAGTACCCACCGCTGCCTTACAGAACTGCTTTGCCTTAAGGTAAAAATTAAAAAAGTTTAGAAGCTGTTCAAAACATCCTGGCATTGTAAGGGATGGACGTTACCTATGGATTTGTGGTTCTCATTGGATTTTTTCACTGCCATTGATCTCATCACAACATCCTGACCAGCCTACTCACACAACAGACAGATAAAAGATACTTTGATCAAATTTAAAAGTAATGCTAGAAAACACATGGTGTGCCTGTGTTGTATTTCACAAAGTAGTTTTGTTAAAACTGTACCAGTTTTGTAAAATCCACACAAAAAAATGTAACTTTCCCATAACCCTCTGTGCTCCTTTACCTGATACTACCTGTCCTGGAGTCAGCTCCTATTGGGCAGCAGACCCTCCCCCTTCCCCCTCCCCTTTCCCAAGGAGATAAAACTCCCTGGCCACGTGGCCAGGTCCTCTTCCTCACCAGGTTTTCATGGAATAAAGCTGTACAACTGTACCTGGAGAGGGGGAGCGCCTTTTTAGTCTTTTATCTTTTGTCCTCGCCACTCAGTTTCCCCCCTGAGGGACTGGAGCTAGCCCGGCAGGGACCCTCAGAGGGGTAGAAACTGTGGCATGCCTGAACCTTCAAAAGACTAAATTCTGTCATGAACAAGAACCCAATATATTACACAACACACAGCAACCACCTCCAATCATTGCATCAATGACATGGCAACATGAAACCACCTCAAGATCAAGACTTAAATTATCAAAACAAGGCTGCTGGGCAATATGATTCCCCTATCCACCCCCATTGGTCTCCTTCCCATCCCTTTTGTTGAGAGGTATTTTTGCCTGAAGGGCATTTTATTCCAAAACCCCTCTGCAGAGAACAAAGTAGTGGCATTGCGAGAGCTGCCTTCGTGCAGCAGCAGCAGGTGAAAAGAGGGGATAAAATCAGGGTTTATAAATGCCATCAATTTTGTGCTGCTCATTCCACTTCCCTCACTCCATGAATGAAGTTACTGCTCTGCCTCGGTGCCAGGCTCATCTTGGGAACCAGCACTATGAGCAGCCAGATGTACCATCCTGTAACCTCACAAAACTTGGGACTTAAAACTGACTTTTGATGCAGCCTCAAAACACAACCTGAGATTCAACCAGAAAAGACCCACCAGAAGCTCACGTCGTATCACTAAGCTGAGGAACAGTGGTTCATTAGGAATGTGGTTTATTCCCTTACAAAACGCAACAGGAGCAATTTTGTCCCCAGATTAACATACCAGGTGGGACAGAGGCTCTTGTAGCTGAGCTGTGCTTCTGCTCTCAAAACAACTTCCTGCAATTGGTTTTTCCTACCACACAGTCTCCAAATCAAAGAGGGAGAAGGTGTTAAGAGTGACATTAGTAGAGGACTCCTGCAAACAAACCTATCTTAAACCAAACCGGATTTAATCCTCAATTGAATTATTCTGGTCAGTTTTAGAGCTTAGAGCTGCAGCCCTGTGCACTCCCTCTCCCCAGGAGCATCCAACCCACACCCAAGAATGTCCAGCAGACCCTACACCCTGAATGCCATCAACAATGACTCGGGGTCTGATGGCTCCTGTTTTCAGAAAGAAATACTGAGAGTTAGTCCAAGAAGGTTATTAACACAGGTCATATATAACTTCTCTGGTTAATAAGCAGTAGAAAGAAAGATCTGATTTACAATAACATTTATTAATGGATAGATGTACATATTTACAAAGAAAAATCTGAGAAAAAATACAAAACCAAAAAAGTGTTCCAAAAGAGAGTGTTTTAGGTAAAAAAGAAAGTGTTTCTAGTCCCTACAGAGAGATCCAACAGGACTTCTACCATTGCTAAAAGAACCCAAAGGGGCCTAAACCAAGGCCAGTCCTTCTCTCCAGCCCCACAAACCACAAGAGATGCAAACAGAGACACAAGAGGAACCACTTCTGTCAGGTTCTCCAGAGTCACCCACTAATAAATACAGACCAAGGAGTTTCTGCATGAATCCATAACCCTTTTTTTGAATTGAACCAGAAAGCTTCCTCCCTTGTCCTGTAGGTCAGTACAGGCACCATCAACTCACGACAAGGAAAAAAGAAAATCCAATAAACCACTGGAACAATTCTCAGAGGGACAAATTACTGACACTGATGTGAAGTGAAAGACTTTGCCCATAACCATTAGGATCTGGACTTGATGATCCTTGTGGGTCCCTTCCAACCCAGGGTATTTCATGATTGTATGATAACGTTCAGGAGCTGGTACAGCCAAGCCTCATTCCTCCAAACACAAACTACTTCCCTTGGTGCTGAGGAAATCCATCTCTCCTGGTTATTTCAGGATAGGAGGGAGATATGGAATACCTACTCTTTAGGGTCATCACTAGTTACTGTACAAACCACAGGAGAGGGGAGCCAGTCCAGTACTGTGACTGAGCTGTCCACCAGAGTCCTCAGCTTACCTTCTATCGCTCCCCGAGTGAGGCAGGACGTGGGAGGAGATGCAGCCAACACCCTCATTTATTTGCTGCCTTTTAGCAATCGAGAAAGGGATGTTGTTTTACAGCAATGAAGACCTCAGATATCACATAGAGAACCCCACACCCAGCGCAGCCTCAGAGCTGAATCCGAGTTCCAAGCTATTGGCTCTGACACATCTGCTGCTTCAAAATACTGGTGTCCACCTTTTCCTAAAGCAAGAAAGCAACAAGAAACTCCAGTGTGTTTTAGGTGGTGTTCACAAGAGCTGGAATCCGGGTAAGGAGATTCAGAAGTGAGTGTGGAGCCAACTGTCAATATCGTTATGGGAAGCACTGAACCCTCAACAGCTCGTACACGTTAGCATCAAAGAGCTGAGTGACCACACCACAAAACACTGGGAAAAACTGCTGGCAGACTTACCCTGCCTATGTCACCAGTGTGGCAGTCACCAGAATGCCATTTTCTGCAGCAGGTCACATTGAAAAAACAGTATTTCTCATGCCAACCTGGATGAGGCTATATGCTGCAGACATTTCCAGCTTCCCTGCAGGAGGGATAACTCAGCTCTCCATCACTCACATCCTGGCACTGCACCAGCCAGGCTGAACAGGGTCTGTGAATTGCTGTGTCAATGGGTGCTGACATTGGGGCAGGCATCCAGGAGCTGCTGGTGTTCCCAGCAAGTTTGTTCCTGAGGAAAATAGGAGCGAAGTGAATGTATTGGTTCCTTTATAGATCCTATGAGATCTCAGCCCTTAAACAGCACTAGAGCAAATCAGCTCTCCCTGTGCACAGGGATGACAGCAGGATTCACAAAATCCTCCTCTCAGTGCTGCAGCCAGTTCTGACATCGTGGGAAAAGGGAAAACCACAGCACCAAGGTGTAAAAGATGTGGAATGTGCAGAAACGGGATACAAAATGAGCAGGAATGAAACTTTATGTGGATTGCCATGGACTGCCAATCCCTTTGCAAACAGGGAAAAAAGCAGAGGAGTGACTGGGAAAGGGGCTGTAGCCCAGTGGGCACATCCCTGGAGTGCTGGACAGATGAGGTTTCTGTTCCTGGTTTCCTCTGTCGGGAGGGATCATATCTACCTGAATGAATATGGATAACTGGCCTCTAAACTGCCAGAGAAATAGAAAGCATTTGTTCAAGTTCTTTATAGTCTGCAGTGATAATTGGTATATAAATCCCAAAAATGTTCCTGAGCATTCTCAGAGTGTAAAGTTTCCAAGGATTTTTGCTGATGACAACCAGCCTTATATCTCAAGATTTAAAGAGAGGGAAAGAGACCATTTGAATTAAAGAGTTACAGAATTGAGTAGAGGTGACAGAGCCTATCTCTTATCCTGCTGGGATTAGACACCCTGAGCACTCCGGTCTAAGGCTTCTCTGGCCAAGAACTTATGCTTCAGGTCTAAAACTTTTTTCTGTCACCCAGGTCCTTTGGGAATGGGTGACAGAGCTACAGAAACCGTGGCTTCCAAGTTCTTATCACTGGATCAGAAATGCAGTAAACTCAGCAGTGCTCACTGCAGCATCCCAAGCAGTGATCCTGAGCAATGGCTTTGGGAAGGAAGCACCTGTGTGTTCAACCTCCAGGAAATACAGACAGAAAATGACAGAGAGATCCAAACAACTCCTGTTTCTTCCCTCTCCATGCCAGGCTGGGGAGAACAAACAATTCCTGCTCTTCATCACAACTGCTACCATTTCAGGAAGGAGATGCAGGCAGGGAATGCCAACCAGAAGTATCCCCTGACTTCTTCCATCCTGCATTTTCTGTACAGCACATAGCACCCCAGCATCCTCCCCCCACTCTCCTCTCCAGGGCCCACCTCTCTCTTCCTAAACTCCACACCAAATCTGCTGGGTCCAAGTGCATTCCAGGGGATGCTCTAAGGATTCAGGGACACAGCCTGCTGACACACTCCTTCGCACCAGACGACACCTGGACAACAACCCTCAAACTTCTACACTTCCTAGTGCCAAAGGAGGAAAGACCGTGTATTAAAGGCAGTGTTTTAAAAAGGGGAGAATATTTTCCAATGAAAAATCAGCATCCTCACAAAACAAAGTCATAAAGGCACAAACTGGTGAACTAATTGGAGCAGGTTACAAGAGGACTTGGAAAGATTCCTGTGGGATTAAAACAAAGGGTTTCACTAGCAACCTAAATTTCTGAGACAGCATTTAGAATCTCAACCTGTACATCGAGAAAAAGAGGTGGCTCAAGTGGTCCATGATACCCCACAAACCCTCAGACCAGAAAGCACATGCCATGTTTGCCTTATTCCTTCAAGCTTATCTGCTAACTTTCTAAATAACTGTTCACATAGATACAGATCTAGAAAGGGTTATAAATACAGGTATTTATATATATTCACACAATTTAGTCCATGTAAGAAAGGCCTGCTCCTTTCTCTTCCACACTGCTGGAGCAGCTTCCACCACTGGTGACACTGGGGGGTGTTCTCAGAGTGACTGTGTCCAGCCCAGTCCTCCAGTGGACACAGGAGAACACGGATTTGTGCAGAAAGGAGAAATGGGGGGCTCAGCTCAGCCCCATAGTTACTATTTACAGAAAAGAAACCCCTTAGACACAAAGTCCCACCTTCCCTCCAGCTCACAAATCAGCTCTGCTCAGTCCAGCTGGGCTGGAGCCTGCACAGCTCAGCCAGGATAAATGGGAGCATCATCTAGAGACTTACACTGTGGGCAATAAACAACGACTGGCATGCAATAGTTTGGTTAAAGAAGTCAAAAACAATCGAGGGCTTTAACATTAGAAGTGTGTACTGATGTGGCCAAGCCAACATGCCAACAGAGTGGAATGCTCAAACAGCAGGTAACTCCATCCCTGTGACCTAAGCAAACATGCATCAGTTAGTTCCACACAAATTAAATAAAACACATCCCAAGTGCACCAAGACCATCAGATTAAAAAAAAATTAATCTATGTTTACAATAAATATCTCCTTGCAATGGATTTTCTCCTATTACATTATGGATTTTCTTGGATGTGAGAACAGGGGTGGAGAGGGAAGCTGGGATACTTTATCAAAGGCTTCCTGTACTAAGAAATGGAAAATTGACCCTGTCCCTAAGTTATTACCAAGAGCAGCAGTGAGAACTAGCACTTTTTATTTAAATGCCAATCTGAGTTTCCTAGAAATTGAGTGGTTATGGGTTAGATTCCAATGTTCTTCCTAGAGACTCAACCTCTTGTTGCCCACAGAGGCTGTGGACTCCCCACACCTGGGATTGTTCAAGGCCAGGTTGGACAGGACTTGGAATAACCTGGTCCAGGGAAAGGTTCCCTGCCCACAGCAGAGGGTGGAATGAGATGATCTTTATGGGCCTTTCCAACACCAAACCATCACAATATTCTGTGATTCAGCAGATTCCTTTAAAGCCCCTTTTACATCAGTGTCAAATATTCTTCAGCTTGTGAATATCTTACATTTAAAACAAGCTTACAAGCAATTCTCCAGCAATTCCTATGGAAAGTCTTCAGAGGCTCGGGAAACCAGACTCTTCTCCCATGATTTCCTCCCCCCAAATGCCCTCCCACAGCAGTTGGGAACACAGTTCAAGGAATTGCTTTTGTACCACAGGAAACTTCAGAATGGACCTTGCAATCCATGACCACTCCTGCCAGGTCCCATCACAGCCACACAAGGACATACAGCAGGATTGACATGACAGTCACGGGGTGTCCCTCCCTGGGACAGCAGATTATGCAGAGATCAAAGACCACGACAAGGAAGATGCAGCAGAGACTACAGCCAAGAAATTCAGGAGCTTTGGTCTTGAGGTTTCAACATGACCCTGCTGCCACTCAGAGAAAGAGCAGCCACCAAACAGTCAGTGCTATGACCAGGAGAAAGGACATCATAAAGGGAATACGTGGAGAAGGAAAAATGCTAGAGTACAGCTGACACTTTTTGAGTGATTTCTGCTCTTCAGGGATGGCAATAGAAACCTTTGGAAGAGTTGCTTCATTTGCTGGCCGGGGAAAGGCTGTCTCAGTAGGTATCTCCTGCTTTTTTAGTTTGTCTTCATGCTGTACTAACAGGGGCCGTTCCCGTGTCTGCTTTCATGGTAGAAGATCAAGAAAGACAGAGAGAGATGAACAAAAATGACGGATGGAAAGTGCCCAAAATGACACTTGGAGATGTGCAAAGCGTTAGGGCAGCTCTTCTCAACAAAAACTGCCCTGGGGAGCAGAGCCGCTGGTGGCCTGAGTCACACCAGCCCTGGAGCTACAGAACCATGTTCCGTCTGCAGAGTTCATCAACATCTGCATCAGGATCACGGGTGTTTGGTGCCTGCCCTCCCAGAAAAGTGGATGCCCAAAATTTTCCAGAGTGTTTTGAAACTGGAATGGTGAGAAAAAAATTTGAGGCATTTGAAACAGGAATGGTTCAGTATAAAATGTGGTCTCTGACTGCTTGCTAATCTACAATGCCCTTAAAACCCAGTGTTTGGAAAATCCCATGGAACAGCCAGACTGCAGAGCAGATACAAAATGCTTTTCCAAAGTTCTGACCATAGTATCAAAACTTCAATTGGTTTGAAAATTCTCTTGAACAAGTGAAAAACTGTAAATCATAGAAATCCCACACATGGAACAGGCAGGATGGAAGTAGGAGCAGTGCAAACCTCTGGAATTTTGCTCCGTGTTTTAGCATTTTTGTTTCTGGAGTCTAAAGAATGAGTAAATCAGCACACAGGGCCATGCAAGGGCTTCAGCACTTCTGTTGAAGAAAAGAAAGATTGTGGGAATGTTGCTGTTCAGTAGCTCTGCATCCCTTTGGTTTGTCAGCCCTGGTCAAATCCAGCTGTACTTAGGAGAGGAAAAACTTGGCTCTAAGCTCCCTCAGCTGAGCCAACCTCCGCTGGTCAGCGCGGTATTTTGGGACCGGTTCTTTGCACACCCCTAAGTGGTGAGGATTCGGGAGAAAGTAGCTGGGAGACTGGGCAGCAAAAGAAAATATAAAATGCAAGAGTAACATGATCGTTAAAACAACAAAAAAGACAAAAGAAAGACAACATAAAAAGAACAGGGAACAGTTACATTTTCAGAATTGCTTTTGTCTCCGAATACACAGTTATATCAGTCATGCAGCTTTTTCGTACCAGCCATGCACCAAAATAAGCAAAAATTGAAAGCTGCAAAAGCTGCAGCAGTGCCAAAGTCCTCTGGGTGTGAGTTATGAAACTACTTCATGTAGCCAAAAAAAAAATGCTATCCAGCAGCTGCTGTTGAGTTTTTGCTTGGTGCCATTGCAATAGCAAGTCTGGTTCAGAAGCACAGATCAGAGCAGCAGCTTTACCTCAAGCCCACCAACCTGTCTCTCAGAAGATGGGACAGTTACTTTCTTGACCTGGACACACAAAGCGTGTTAAGGTTCAGCTGTCTTGTAATAAAACGCATACAGGAATAGCAGAAAAGTGGCCCCTGGCAAAAAATGCTTTGGCAACTAAGGAAGGGTGAAGGTACCATCACAACCAGGAGCAATGGTTTTGCACCATGATTTACCATCCTTAATTACCATCTGATTTATGATCCTTCAACACATGCAGGTGAAGGAAAACTTTCTCTCTGGTCAGTGCCTCAGAAAGATGCATTTCTGGAAGTTCATAGCAGGACATGGCCACCTCAGAGTGAGATCACTTCAAAGATGACCAGATTAAGAAGGAACTTCCAGAAATGTAAATCTAGGGCTGACACCAATTCTGCAGTGCTGCAGACCGACAGCAGCCTTAGGTGGGATAAGCCCAGACCATCCAGTTGTGGTGACCAGCAGCTCTTCAAGGTCTCAGTGTGGTCACCTTGCAATAAATTCTTCATAAAAACCAAGAACAACTTTCTTGAACTGCAGTTGAGGAGCTTGAGAGCCTCTTCTCTGTCCCACCCACACCCCAAAACCCAGTGGGCACCATGAGCAAAGCTCTGCTGCCCACATTCCCTGGGGAATCTACACTGAGGCTCAGCCACAGAGGGCAAAGTCTACCCTTGTGTTAAACAGGGTAACCCAAAGGACAGGTTGCTCAGAGAAGCTGTGGCTTCCCCTGGATCTCTGGAAGTATCCAAGGCCAGGCTGGATGGGGCTTGCAGGAACCTGGGACAGTGGAAGGTGCCCCTGCCCATGGCAGGGGTGGGACTGGATGGCTTTAAGTTCCCTTCCAATCCAAACCATTCTGAGATTCTGTAACGACCAACCCGGATTAAGTTCATTTTGGGGATCGCATTTTTCTAGCAAGCAAAAAAAAGCCCCTTTAGCCCTCCTAGCTTTACTGCAAGCCTGTAGTAAAGTTTGTATTAAACCCCTTGTCCATGTTAAAATAACCCTCCATCAACTGCAAGATTATTTCCTGATCAATAAGTATCTGCCTAGTTTGCACATGAAATACTAGCTCATCTCCAGGGCTGTGGGAAGGAAGGGGAAAAACTGGGCTTCAATTGCCACTACTTGCAGTCAGGATGCAATTTTTCCATTGCAATAAAAAACTGCATTTACTACTTAAAAGACTGATTACCACAGGCACTAACTACATTTTTACTCACAGGCTCCAAATCTGAACCAGTTACCACCAGTATGACACAGAGGTGTCTGTTAGCCAAGAAGAAACCAGTTGGTGACCGGTTTTCTTTGAAAAATTACATTTTTAACAAAATTAGCAGAGAAACTATGAGTGTATGTGGTTACTAACACACAGTTCCTGGAAGGAGGGAGATTCCCACTCTGTTTGAACAGCCATGCTGTGGCCACCTGAGGAGTCTTCCCAAAGCCTCCACAGTAGACCAGCACCTGGAGTTCCTAATGCAAGTCTAAACCAAATAACATACCAGATTAACTGGAGAATAAAGTGATTTTGGAAAAATCACCCCATTCCAGTGCCTCTCCAATGGGTTTTCTGCAATATTATCTCTGAAGTAGTAAGTTAGGTCTTTGAATTTTGTGTTTCTCAGGCTTTTTCCACATTTTGGGGAGATCCAGGAATGAGCCAGTCCCCAAACCAGACATGGGAAGTACTCTCTAGCATCATACTGACAGCAACACTAGGAAAAGCAGCATCAATACCTGTTAAGGAATTCTTAGATCCTCTCTAACAAAAAAATCACTTTTTTGATACTACGACTAAAGTTTCAATTCTCTCAGAGAATATTCCACATGATACAAGTGAATACTAACTATTAAAACTGAAACTAAGCAGAAGCTAAGGGGAGCTGAATCCCAGGCTGCAGTGCTGCCCTTGGAACACGCCATGCCGAGGTACTCACTCCGTCGGCTCCCGCGGGAATCTGCCCGTTGGCGGTCAGGCTCCGGAAGGGCGAGTGGCTGGACAAACGCTTGTCCCACTCACTCGGCCGAGGCTCTGGGACGGACTCCATGAAGTTCTTCTTCAACTCACTGATGTTGGCATGGTGTTTCTTTATTTCTTCCTGGGTCTTATCTAGATCCTATCAGCAAAAGGACAGGATAAGTGAAAGGACACGGAGAGAGCCGGAACTACCTAAGCTGTGCTTAGCAAAGCTGCTCTCAGCAGAGCTGCTGACAACTTCTCAAACTGTGCTCACACTGCAAACACACAAAGGGAGCGTCCTCTCTCCTCCTCTTTGATTAATTGGGATAAACTGCAACCCTGGAACGGGGTCTCATCCAGCAGAGGGACATGCCAATGGTCACCAGGTGCCAGCTGAACTGGAATATCATGGATTTTCCCCAAACAGGATTTTTTAGAGTTGCCAGACTATGCTTCCTTGGGTTATTTAATTTAACATAGTTAAATTCTGTGGGTTTGCTTTCTTTTCCCTCTGCTAGCCTGAGTATTTCCAGGTATTAATACAATTGATGATAAATAAAATATTTTCCCAATTTTATTTACTCTCTACATACCTGTTTCTCTTTAATCCTAGCAGAAATTATCTTTACTTACAGAATGTCTCCATTACCATTTTTTCCACTCCCTCTCATCTCATCCCTCCAGAAGCAATCATAGGAGGTTTCAGACTTCAGAAACAAGATGAGATTTTTTTTCAGAAAAAAATTAAACTGAAAACTTATTTTATGCTGGATTAATCAAGAAACTCCTGCTAAAATTTTTCATCTGGAAAAAGTCAGATTTTTACTCTGTGATGCCAGTTTACAGCATAAACACACAGACTTTAAGGCAAGTCAACTTGTTAAAAATAGTTCTTCCTTGCAAGCAAACCAGAGGCTGTAGAAAAGAAAGCTTTTGCAGAAGCCAAACAACAACTTTTCAGGACAGGGCCAAAAAGCAGCAAGTGGGAAATCAAGGTCAGTAAAAGCATCACCAGGAAATGCCACTATTTTTGTGCTTTTAGTTGTTACTCAGCCCATCAATTTTAGAAAATGGGACAACAAATGCATCCCTAAAGGAGGGCACTCCCAAAAATCTCCATTCCTGCAGCTCACCCAGGACATACCACCTTCCCCCCACAGGGCTAAACCCCAAATACCTCTTTAACAATTTTTACTCTTTTTGGCACAGTTCTGGGGGGAAAATAACAAATTTTGGCTTCTATCCTAGATGAAAGTATAAGGCAAGTGCCTGTTAGGTAGGAAAAAAAAGTAGAAATGAATCTGCTGTGTAAATTCTGGGGTAAATCCCTGCCTGATCCAAGAACCCTACAGCTGCTCCTGGCTCAGAGAAGAGAGAAGGACCACCTTGTCTTTCCAGTACTGCACAGGAGCAGGGCCTGGGAGGACTGGCAGAGGAGCTACGTGGAGCCGGGTCTGGGAAGCACCTTGAGGAACCAGCATCACCCTTTGCCTCCTGTTTTGTCCTTTCTGCAGCACCCTGGTGCATGTGGAGTGTTAAAAGGCTTTCAGTAAAATCAACAGGCAGCTTCAGGAGGGTGAGGTCTGCCAGGAAAATATCTGATTTGCCAAGTGCATGGATTAAAAAAATAAAGGGAATAAAGAGGGTGAGCTGCTGGGTCAGCCCTGTTGTAGGGGAGGGCTGGAGCACCTGCAACAGAACTGTCAGAAGGGGAGTGGGGAGGGAAAGGGCTTGGAGGCAAGTATTGCACTGACAGGAAAAAGGAGGTTAGAAGCAATAAAATAGCTCTGTTTGAGGTTTGGGAATTGGAGCTGTTTGAGCTGGGTGAAGAAGCAACAGGCATGGTCTTCAGAGCACTCCAGCAGCAGCCAAACTCTGCCTATCATGTGTAGACCCTCCACTTGTGACTCAAAGCTCTACACTGTAGCAGTCAAAAAAAAAAAAAAAAAACCACAAAAAAACCCAACCAAAACCAAAAAAACCCAACCAAAAATCACCAAACCAAAGAAACCCACACAGAAGCTGCAAAACTTTGACCAGTCTGATAAGGAGAAGGCAGTTAGTATGCTCCACTTTCAAGAGGTACCACCAGGGAAACCCTACAAGCTGCTGGAGCTGCAAGTTTGAGTAGAAACACATAACACAGGACCAGAGCATCAGAAGCCACAAAACATCTCCAATAACAGAGTGTATTAAAGAAAATAAAATATATGATTGGCATGGTCTGTTCTGAGACTGAGCTTAGGTGAAAGCAAGTGGAAAGGGCTCCCAAATCCAAAGGGAAGAGCTGTAATGTGGAAGGATAAGCCATCCATGACCACTGAGCCTCTCTACCAGATCCAGAGGGACCTGGCACTGAGGCAGGATGGGGTCCAGGGGTGGTGAAGTGCTGCAAGGTCAGGAAGGGCTGGAAGGAGGATGGAAAAGCTGCAGACACCACTGCAGCATCCAAAAGGATCCCTCCTGCCTGAAGCAACATGGACATTGTGATGGCCTGGACACTACACAGGTGACAATTTCACAGAATCCTGGAATGGTTTGGGTTGGAAGAGAACTTAAAGCCCATCCCATTCCCCTGCCCTGGGCAGGGACACCTTCCACTACCCCAGGTTGCTCCAAACCCTGTCCAACCTAGCCTTGGGACACTTCCAGGGATGGGGCAGCCACAGCTGCTGTAGGCAATCTGCCCCAATTTCACCAGAAGCTTATCCTGAATTTTGTATTTTCACAGAATGGCTTTTATCCCAGGAAAATATTTCATGCAATGAAAAATTGGTCAACGAGCCTAGCAGTACAATCCATGACCCCCTGAGCAGCCAGCGGGTCCCAGAGCAGATCTGAGCACTGCCAATCATGTATTTTGGGGAGGTATGAGAGAATGAAAGTCAGAAGAGGAAGAAGGCCTGCACATCATCATGTTTACTGTCACCATGCAGAAGCATAATTAAAAAATCAAATCAAATTGAAAAGTCTTTCATGCAAAAGCATGCAAAAACAAAGGCAGCAGCAGAAGAGGAAGAAGTTCAGTGCAGATGCAAAAGGTTTAGCAAATGCAACTCAAAAAAAGCTTCAAGTTCATACAAACCTCCAACATTAAATTGCTATGCCTGATATAAATGTTTTCACCATCTAGCCTCTTTGATCTCTTCTGTGAAAATGAAAGAAAAGGGGGAAACAAAACAAAACAAAACAAAAAAGCACAAAAAATTAAAACATTGGTCTTGCGGGATCAATAAATTGGCAAAGTAAAAGGTTAACTCAGGGTTGGGAGTGCAGTGCTGTGGCAGCATGGGGTGGGAATTCCCGCTGGGAATGGGGGTCTGGCTCATGGAGAATGGGAGATGCAATGAGTCCTTTAAAGAGACAGCTCCCAGGGGGCCTTGGCTCCAACCACAAAGACACAATTCCTGGTTTTCTGTGGAAGCCTCGCACAGCCACCACACCACACTCCTGGGAGATGCAGGCCCAGCCCTGAGTTCAAGGCTGCACTGCCTGGGGGGACTTTTATGAGGTCCCAACGTGCACAGCAAACTGCACCTTAACCACTTTCCCACCTTGATGTTTACTTATTACTTAAGCAATATCAAAAAAGCTTTCTCCTGATTTTTGTCTTGCATTTCCTGCAATGCAGGCTACATTTAGCTGCTAAGTAAATTTGTTAGAGAGAAGAAATTTTATAGATCAAACCAAGTGTGTTTCTTTTAACAGTCAACATGCATAATTTCAGCAATCAAGCTCTTTATGGGACAAAAAGCTATTAATTTCCAAATCAAGTATTTGATATTTTAAAGAAAACCAACACCCCAACCCAAAACCCATGAAGGAATTGGAGTACTGTCTTTTTAAACAAGTAACAGATGCATGAATGATATGGCAAATTTGGCCAGTGAAAGGGTAAAATGGCTAACCTTCCTCATTCTTATCAGCTCTTCCTCTTTTTCTGTAGGCTGCTGCTGTTGGGCAGTGATAAAAAAAAAAAAAAAAAAAAAAAAAAAAGTTGTTGGTTCATTTAACTATGTTGAACCTTGAAAAAAAAAAAGTGTGAGCAACCTAAACTGAATTATTAGCACAAACCTGGGGCTGGGCACCATTCGTGGTGGGGACTGTGATCTCAATGTGTGTTTTCCTCACCTACATTCAAGAAATAAATTGGTAAAAACATTTCTTGTTAGTAGATTTGTTTCAAGAAACCATTTAGTTTCCAAACACAGCTGCATGAAGTTGGTTTTGAAGTGCTGGGGGAACATGCAAAAACCAACATGCAGTCCTGGGCAGGGGTTAATGACACAACAGCTCCCCAGCACTCTGTTAGTCAACAGCATGTTAAATAATTCCTCCAGCTTGAGAATTATTTGTATTTGAAACCAGTGCTCTTCAGTGCTTCTGAAGAAGGGCTTCCCACTTGCATTAGCTTGGTCAGGCAATGTTTTCAAATGGCATTTGCAGCTGGATCTCCCAGTGAAAATCCAAACAAAGCAACATGCTCAAGTTAACAAAGACCTTCCCAAAACCAGAAATTACTGGTTGTATCACATTATGTACATTGGCAGAAGCAGCAAGAAGAGACATAGCTAGAAAACCAAGCCTAACATCACAAATTAGGTTCTTTCCTGTCCGTAAGTGGAGAGCCAAGATTGTCTTAACACTCTAAGGGAAGTATTTTAGGGAAACTGGATTGCCAAGTACTCTGAAGGCAAAAGCATCAGTGGGTGTTAAAAGAAGTTATGCAGCTCCATTGGAGAAACAGTAAATTTGGTACTTTCAAATCTACATTTTCCTCCCATGTCTATATTTAAAGAGGAAAAAAAATTCCAATGTTTAAGCATTTAGGAAAAAACCTGTAATAAGAGAGATGGGATAAGCAAAATTTCCTCATTTTCAGTGAAACATGAGGGAGGGGGAGCAGCTGGGCAGAAACTGCAGGGCAGGATCTCTGCACTCTGATTCCCACCCCACAGTGTCAGCCTGAAGTTCCCTTCAGCAGTTTCATTAAAAAATTACTGTCCACGCAGGCCATGGAATATTTTGAAGCAACTGCCTTTCTTCACCTCCCTCTCCAAACCTTAATTAATAGGAATCTTCCCCAGAGATGCTCACAAAGACCAACTGCATGATATGTTTAGACTTATGTGGCTCCAGCAATGCTAGAACAGCTGAATTTTGGAGTAAAGTGAAAACTGTGTCTCAAGGCAAACACTTCTGCTGCACCACTGCAAGGTTTCAGTAAGTAAGTAAAATCTCCTGAATATTGACACTGTAATATCAATGATAATTTTGCACATTATTTTGACTTATTAGAATAGCACACATGTATCAACCCCAGCAAAGAACTCAGACATTTGTAGAAAGAGCAAATAATGGCTAAAAGTACTGAATCTAAACAATTAACTCCCCAAGGTCTCACCAGTGCTATTTTCAACTGAAGTTTTAGTCCAGTCTGTAGCACTGTATTACCAGCTCTCCCAGCAAAAGCCTATCAAGGTGAAAAACATTCTGGAGCTGGGATGCAGACCAGACCCTTTATCACTGATTTCACTGGAATTCTTTCCTGTCTTACCAGGAATCAGGGGGCACAGCCTGGCCACAAGTGAGCTCTGAACTCCAGTTCCATGATCACGTGCAGCTCTTGCCAGTGTATCTAGCCATCTATCAGCAGGTTGCACTTGCTTTGACTACAAACACCAAAACCTGGCTGCCCTGGAACTCCTTCTTCCACCTGGAATGTCACGGCTGGGATTTCCCAGGCACCCAGACCCCTGTGCCTGCTCCCACCCGACAGGGGGAGGGGGATAAATCCCTCATCTCCCAGGACAGAGCTGCTGCTTTGGGGTGACTTCTTGAGCAATGCTCCAGCCTGGCTCTTCCCAAAGGACTCTGCTCCGACCTACCCTTGAGGCATCCGCTGGCTCCTTGGGTTTCTCTGGTGGAAATTCTTCATGTCTCACATCAGATTTTGCCGTTTCCTTCCCTACTTTAGATGTGGCCATGTCCTTCATGTAGGACTTAGCTGGGGCTGGCTCTGCAGGGTGGCTCTGACCGACGGCTGGGGCTGAGGTGGGCCGGGGACTCCGCTCTGGGGTTATCACAGCCACTGCTAAGGATGGGGAACAGATAGGGACAAGGTTCAGAGCAGGTAACTTTTCAAAGGACTAGGCAAAGCCTTTCCAAATTATAATGTTGTCATATAAAAAAAAAGGGAGAAGGAGAAGGAGGATGAAAGAGAAGGGAAAAGAAATAAAGATGTTGAGCAAAGCAGCTTGTGCATTTAGTATGGGAGAGCTGAGATTATTTTCCTTATGGTTTAAAATAAAATCAAATAAAACCCCACACCAGATGGTTTACAAAAAGCAAGCTTGCACTCTGCAGAGAAGCCACACCAGAAAGGCTAATCTATTTTTGACACTGTGCCATGGATTTCCGGGTCCTTCACACACACTGACAGACTCCACTCCAGTGCAACTAGAAAAGACACAGTGTGAGGAGTTATGTACTCATGGGCATCTCTTCAAGCAGAAACAGATGGCTTCTGGAGGAGAAACACAGGCTTTCCCCCCCCCTCAAAAAAAAATCAACAAGCATTGCTCTAGAAGACTTCTCAGCAACTTCCCGGTGGGTTTCAAGGCAGGCTGGGGCTGCATGTCCGAGCTGGGTATCTTCAAGGCAGCGCAGTGGGAAGATATCCAGGACCTCCAGCCACTGACAGTGCAGAAATGAACAGCATGCTGCCAAAAATTGTCGTTTCAGAGGACGACAGTTGTAAATGCAAGCACTAGGTCCACACAAAATTAACTGCCTACACCTCTCCTTCAATTCCTGGTTTGCCAGGCAGTTGCCCAACCACAAGGAAATATTCAAGCCAAAGCTGTGTGACAAAGCAAGCTCAAATCAATTTCCTGCATGTACTTAAGGGATACAAATAAGCTATTTGGTTCTCCTTATGCTGGTTTTTAGGGATGTTTCACCTGTCACATAAGACAATATCTTTGACGTGGTCTCACATTCCCAAAATCACAGTTTGCAGCAGGATCATACCTATTCCAGTCAATATGAGATCATTCATGTCCAGCCAGTCGCTCATAAAAAATCTGCTGTTAAAATAAAAACTGTAATTTCAAGCAACTCCTTAGTAAGAATTCCATCTGTGTCTTAATAAAACATAGAGAGAATAAGGTATCCATGTGGCCAAAAACGTACAAGGTGGAGGCAAAAAAATAATTTTTTTGAATTTCTGAATTTCCAGAGATTGGAATGACACTTTCAAGACAAACTCCTGGACACCACATCCTGTTGTAAACAACCTTAAAACCCACCCCACCACTGCCAACTCCACTCTCCTCAGCACAGCAGTTCATTTCTGTGACCCAGACACTGTATTATCCTCTTCCAAGGACAACTGGTGCTGCATCCCAGTGTATTGATGTCACAGAAGCAGTGACAGCCACTGGGAAGGTTGTACAGAGGTGAGATGGCAGGGACAGCTGGGATGAGGAGGATGCTGGGAGTGCGAAGCTCTCATTGCAGTGGTACCTGACTCCTTCGGCAACGGCTCTAGTTCTCTCACCACCGTCATTTTCTCTTCCTCCTCCTCCTCTTCAATTTGTCTTATTTCAATACTGCCAAGATCACGTTTGGCTAAAAAAGTTATGGCTGTGTTAAAATGCCATCTTAAAGAGGAAGCAGCAAAGAAAATACTGCCACCAGTAAATCCGCAGGGCCATCTCTCTTGCTGCTCTCCCAGAGCATTAAGACATAAAGGAAAACTGGTAACAGACACCAAGCTTCTCCTGTGCCATCCAACAATAAGTTCTGGGCTGCCAGAACTGTATTTTAGTTACATTTTCCTGATTAACTGCCTTTGACACATGATTTAAACACAGTAAAAAGCACTGAGATATAAAACAGATTGAAAATGGATGATTTTTAAGGTCCCTTCCAAACCTAACCATTCCAGAATTCTATGACTGATCACCATCACCATGGCCATCACCTCACAACCAGTCCCCACTTGGAGCAGAAAAGCCAGCATGAGGTAAAGTGCAACAGGTGGATGAGAAGGGACAGCTACAGAGGGAGAGCCTTAGATGTGCTGGGGTCTGACACCAGCTGATGTCCGATTTGCTGCCACACATCCCATGGAATACAGAATCACAGACTCTGCTGAGTTGGAAGATCCTGAGATCATCGAGTCCAATTCCCGGTCCTGCACAGGACATCTCAACAATCCCACCCAGTGTCTGAGAGCTTTGTCCAAATGTTCCTGGAGCTCTGGCAGCCTTGAGGCAATGACTGTCCTCCAGTGGTTTTCATACCAACCAAGGAAACCTGTGATTTTTCCCAGTTACTTCCCTCTACAGCTTCAGTCTCCTCTTCCTGCAACAAATAATCCACTCTACTTTTAATTATGATTAATATGAATCTGTCTGCACCAGCGATGTTGCTCTGACATCCTTCCCCAACTAGGCAAGTAGCAGCTCCCTAGTGAAGAAAAAAAGTGGAATACAGGAGCATGCTCCTACAGCTCAGGGAAGCAAACCTCACAAGAAGGGACAGTATGGGAAGAGGTTTAAGAGGTCACTGCACACTCATTTCCACACACAGCCAGGCATAGCACCCCCTCACTGCACCCAGAGCACACCTGAAAAGCAGCACACGCCAAAGCCAGGGGTGACTTTAGTGCCAAGAAACACCACCACAACCAGTGTAACCTCTGTCCTACAGCACTGCATCACTTCACCCCAGCAGCAACAGCACAGGAGCCACTGCCACCAAACACCACTGCGGCTGTACCTGACTGTGGCTCCAGCTCCGCTGACTTTGGCTTGACAACAGGAACCTTAACAACCTCTACCTTCTTCTCCTCCTCCTCCTCTGCAATGCGTTTCATTTCAAAAGTTTCAAGAGTGTGTTTGGCTAGAAAGAGGTTTGCAGGTGTTAACGGGGGTTGGGGACCCACACAGACACACAATGGTCACCACATCAAGGAGTGAGGAGATCTTTCTCAGTAGCTGGGAAACAGCAAGGAGGTTTGCTGGCAGCTCAATAGTCGTTTTCCACCACGGGACTGTACGCCAGTCCTTCTAGTGCTGTCAGACCCAACAGTGTATTGGATGAGAGGAGGAGAGAACACAAAAATAAGCTTTATGGGCTCCTTGCCCAGGAAAGGAGACGTGGGACACATGAACAGCTCTCGAGTGTGGAACTAGGAAGGGCTCTGCCTGCAAAGTCTGGAGGAAGGCAGGTGCTGGCTGGCAAAACACAGGAAAAACACATCCAGAGACAAACTTATCTAAAACCTAGCAGCTTTAATTAAATGTACTTGAGTGATCAACTTCAAATCTACCCTGGTATCGGAAACTCCCCACCTTCTGCTTTTACAGAATTGGGCTTTCCCCACCAGGAGATGGTGATTAGTGAGGATACAAGGAATGCCCACAGAGGGGAAGTTTGCCACTCTTCATGAAAACTTGATCTAGATACTAGAAAAGCAGTAATGCAGTCAAAAGTACACTGTAAAAAATTCTGGGTGGGAGGAGGGTACCCAAAGCATTTGCATGTCAATTATCTCCAGCCCTAAACACCACAGGTGGTCACTATCCAAGTGATGAAGACTGCAAATATTTGCAACACTGCTGCTGTGATACACTTACTAGTATTCGAATGTGCTGTTGTATCTACTCATCTCTTAAGGACATTCATATTTATTAACAGTACCTATCCTAAAAGAAATATAAGCTTCATAGAGTAAATGGGTAGCATTTCTTAAACACCAAAAAAAAAAAAACCAACCCAAAATGGCAAGGAGGTCCTAGGATGAAAAATTTCAGAAGCATCAAGAAGTCTTAAGCTCAAACTTGAAAGTTTTCAAATACATATATACAAAATTTCCTACATTTAACAAGAGAGTTCTCAAGTGCCAGCACATCCTAATTTTTTCCCCACCTCCCCACAAGAATTACAGTCTAATGAGGTGCAAGGTGGAAATTTAAGGAGTCTCCCAGAGCTGGGCTGTGTCTCCTCTCACTGCGAAAATCTTCTTTGCAAAGAAATGAGAAGAGAAAGCCACCAGATTTGGTGAAAATTGGAAACTGTCAGGAACAGGCATGTAGAGGATAGGAAAGGCACTGCAGAGAGTTTTAGACACCACCACAGCTATACCTGGCTTCTCTCGGATCTGATCCGCAGGTTTTGATTCAGGAACCTCAACCACCACCACCTCCTTCTGCTTCTCTTCCTCTACGGTTCTGAACTCAACCTTTTGAGTTGCACGTTTAGCTGAAGAAATGGGGCACACATTAACAACTGCCCACACGACAAAGGCACAGACTTCAAGGGGACAGGAGTGTCATATTCCCAGGCTGCTCTTTTCCAAGCTCTGACATCTAGGTGTAGCACTGCAGCTGTGATTTCTCTACTCCTCTGGGGTCATAATGGCATGGTCGATAGGCAGCCAGCAGCACTGCTCCCCTCACTGCTGTGCATGGGGCCTGACTACAGGGAAGCTGGAATCTGGCTTTGCTGCCTTATGGAACTTGAACCATGCCTTCCTTCCAGTTTCACAACACAAAACCCAGGCTCGGGATGTCACCGAGCCCAGGAGCAGGGACAGCCTGGCCACTGCTGGCCGTGGGGTGCTGGGCAGCCCTGGTCTCCCCAGACTGCAGCACAAACTCAGGGCTCAAAGCAACATGGTTCCCGCTCCACTAGGTGTCTGTGGTGCACAGGGATGCTCTTCTTTCCCTGGATCTTAATACCCTGAGATACAGATCACATGAGCCAAACTTAGGCACTCTTTTCCATTCCTCATCTCCTTGCTATCTATTTCTTTTAAAAATCTCAGGGATGAGCCCATCTGACTGACGCACCTCAATTCTAACCTGAGTATTGCTTTAAGAGAAAAAATTTCTGTTGTGGAAAAAAATCTCCCCCTCACATAAAACTATGGAATCTAAGAAGTTTTATTAGACAAAACAAACAGAATGGCTTAATGCCTGATTTTCTGAATGAAAATGCTTTGAGATCAAATGAAGAAATATCTTTCCAAGTAGAACTTCGCCATAAGCCTGCAGCACCCACTTACATTCTTTTCATCAGTCAGTTCTGCTGGGACCACCCTTGGTTTGCATCTTTGTATTGGGTCTGGCTGAGATGGAGTTCATTTACCCATAACAGCCCTCACAGTGCTGCGATATTAAGATAAGGATAAAAACTGGGAGAGGCAACAGGCAAAAGTATTGAGCAATGTTAGAAAGTAGAATGATCATGGAGAATTCTTGTTTTAATTGTGGTGAAGGGAAAAGGGGTGGATTAGGTGTGAATTGTCCACTTTTGTTCAGTGTTGTGACGATGCTGTTTTGGCTTTTGTAAGGGGAAATGTTGGTTTGGTTGGGTGGTTTAGTTGATGTAAATGAAGGCTGCATGATGAATCAGAATTTTCTGAGTTGGAAGGGACCCACAAGGCTCATCGAGTCCAACTCAGAACCAGAGAATCACAGAACACTCTGAGCTGGAAGACATCCATGAGGATCACAGAGTCCAAACTCTTAAGTGAATGGCCTATATGGGGAACAAATCCATCCCCGTGGTGTTATCAGCACTCTGGCTCTAACCAACTGAGCACCAATTCAGTCTCACTAAAGGCACGTAATTCCTAAACATGTAAGGGGCAGGAAAAAGGTCTTGTACTACAGTGACAAGTTACACCTGTGTTGCTGTACAGCAGGGAATCCAGGTGTTCCTTAAGGAGTACTTCAGCATCCGGGTGATTCCAGAAGGGCCAGAGAAGCCGCAGCAGGGACTGACTCACCTCCATCGAGGCTCCTGGACGCTCTCTTGCTGGCCGTGCGCTCGAACTGCGGCGCGGGTCGGTCGATCAGGGCGCTCGCCTGCCGCGTCTGCGCCTGCGTCCGGCCACTGTAGCGGAACTTGGAGCCCAGCGCCAGGAACCGGCTCTTCGGGAGGGCCTCGGTGGAAGTCAGCCTGAGAGACACACACAGACACATTTAAAAACTACACCTCCAGAGCCAGGAAGGGGCATGTGAAGAGGAATTAAAATAGAAATTAAAGGAGTCTCTTGCATCCACTTGGCCAAGGAAATGCACATACTAATGATGTCTCACATCTACATGACCCAAAGATCTCTGTCTTACGGGTCTTACAAAGCAGAACTTACTTAAAACTTTATTGCAAAATAAACACCTACTGTCTCTGAAACCATTTCTCTCCCATTTTTCCAAAACACTAAGGAGCAATGTTCACTTGCAATAGCTAAACTCATGCACTAGGTTACTCAAGGTGAGGTAACTGTTCAGAAAACCCACCTGAAGAAGGTGTGATGTTCAACACATACTTTCCACAGCTTCTTTGCTGCCCGGTAGCTTGGTAACTTGAACCCAATTGTACTTTCATACTGTTCTTGCTGTGGACAACATAAGTTATTTCGTTATAGCAGGAAACAAATGTGGCAGGAACCCAGTCCCCAGACCATCACTGGGTCTGCTGTGGCACAAACTGCTGAACTTGCCCCACAATGTGCAGCAGGACCTGAGGTCGGAGGAAAGAGAGGCCACTAGCCCGGGCATCCCCCAGGATGCACTGGGATTTGCAAAGCAGCATGTTGTGGGTTTTGCAGCCAGTCAGATCATTTATCCACCAATGTCATACTGCTCAGCTGTGCTGGTTGAGATAAAACACTGACCACCCTGCAAGGCTGGGTCATGGCAGTGAAAGCAGAAGAAGGAGAAAGAAGAGGAAAGATGTGAATACCCATTGTTGCTTCTCTCCCTGGTGTAACCAGGATGCTCCAGGGATTTCCCCACTCATGAGAGGCAGCACCAATGCATGCATTCTCTGCTTCCTGCACTTAGGTGAAAAACTGATTTTAATTTTTAATTATTCTCTTTAAATGAAAGAAAGACAAAGAACCATTGTTTTGCCCTGTTTTCACAAAAGGAGTCAGTGCTGCCCCGATTTCATTTGTCAACCTCTCAGGCCTTTCCCTGGATGCTGGGGAGTACCCAGGGATGCCGGGAGGTGGTGCTGGATGACACGCTGTTCCACTGTCACCAGCTGGCCCGGAGCTTCAGTCGGGACCAGACATCCCGAGGGCAAATGCTCCAGCAGGTAAGAGCCTGACCCTGCCCCACTCCGTTCCAGTGATACATACTGTGAAGAGACCAAGGAAATAGAGGATGACAGGAGCCCACAGAAGACAGTCTTACCTCCCCTGGCCGAATCTTTATGAAAAAGCTGCTGCGTTTGTAGGAAATCTTCAGGACTTTGGGCCACGGGAAGCGGTTGATTCTCAGTTTATCTTTGTAAACAAGAAGGCCACTGGAACAGACTCCCAAAGTGATGTCCACTCCTTCCAAGTCCTGGGAATGCAGATGAGGACTTAAGCAGTGTCAGGTTTAGGAGATTCATGTCAACAGCTGCCTTCCAGATTATCCCTCTGGTCTTCCCATAAATTCATCTCCCCACCACCTGGACTCCAGCTCCCACCTCCACGCCACCCTTCCTTTTCTTTCAACACTTTTCCTGACAACCTCCTCCCTCCTGTTGATCCCACCTGTTCTGCAGGTTGCCCAGAGGGCTCATCAAAAGCCCCTCCTGCATTTCCTGGGGCACAGAGGCTCATGTGGCAGGGAATACATATTGCATTCTAAGTTACTCAGAGCAAGGACCTGTCCATACAAGGAGCTTTGGAAAGTTTCCTGTGACATATAAATAATAAGCAACCACAAGGAATCATTTGTCTTGCAGGAATGCTTGAGGCATTCCTGTTACATGTCTGTATTTCCATATTTCTCTTTCCAAAGAAGCTTCCCAAAACAGGTAAACTTGCTCCTGCAAGGGAAGGATAATCAAATTACAAAATCCATAGATAGGTCCATATACACTGTCTCTCACCTTGGCTTGGTGAAGGTCGACTCCATACATAGACAGCTTTTTAGCATTCTCAAGAAATTCCAGGTCTGCTTGGGCTGGAGTCATGGATCTACAGAAAAAGAAAGGGCTTGGTAGTCTCAAAACTGTTGATTTTAGGACAACGCAGATCAGGCTTCATGAAATCCATTCGATTTTCTTTTGTTTTCAATACAAAAAAATCTGTGCCCAGATGACGAATTATAAAATCACTCTGATTGCCCAAATTCATGCTTTAAGACATCCCAATAACTCGGCTGCACTTTATTCCTGTGAAGCTGTACAGGCACTAGAGAAGGGAGTGAGGAAGAGCAGTGAGGAGACAAAGCTTGATTCAGCAGAAGAAACCCAAGCGAGCAAAAGGTGACAGGTCCTGTCCCCCACAGACCTGCTGCCTCCAGACATCCCCAAACCCAGCTATTGTTCTCCAAACAAACAGACAGCTGAAACCACTCAGCAGAGATTCCAACTGGGGGACCAGATGAAGGAAGGGTTTACTGGGAACAGATGGTGCCCTGTCTGCAGGAGGGGCACAATTTAACACAGACATCCTGATAATGGAGGCCATTATCAATGTTTTATTTCTGGTGTATGAGGTACATTAACAGCTCTGCTGGGAGAGGATTCAGCTGCATACATTTAATTTTCTACCCTCCTTTGGTGTCTTCCTTTACTGAGTGCTCACATACATCTCGTATGTGATTTAAATAGAGGTTGGAGTGGTGGGAGACAGGGCAAAGTCCACTGTAAGGACAATCTTCTCAGAAAGCCCCAGGAGCAGTTACCATCTTGATATGTACCTTGTGCTTTGCAAATACAGTACCAAGAGCTGGAGCATGGTTTAGCAAAGACATCTCTGGAAATGTCCAAAGAACACATGGATGTTACACTTGGGAACGTAGTTTAGTGGAGGGCTTGGCAGTGCTGGGTTAACACCTGGACTCAATGGTCTTCAAGGTCTTTTACAACCTAAATGATTCCATGATTCCCACTTAAAACCCTCTGAAGTTTAATGTTCACAAAATATGGACCAGAAATTAAATGGGGATGTATTGTTTTCTCCTGCACAAGCAGACACATGAAATATAACTACCTCTTATACCTTGAAGTCGCCTTCTGATGAAGAAATGAATAATTCAGCACTGTGACCCACCACTTCTAGCGCAGCAAACGGCTTTTGACTCCAAGTCATGAAGCTTGTCAGAGGCTCAGTACTTACTTTCCCTCATTTCCTCTCCTCTCAGTGTAAATGGAGGGGAATCAATTTAAAATATTGATTTGCAGGCTTGAGAGGTGGAAATGGTTGAATGGTCGCAACAGGGCCCACATCCACCCTTCCACTGTGCTCCAGGTTTTGTTCCCATCTGTCCGTTGAGAACGTCTTGTCTTTGTTCTATCTTTTCCTTTCTAGGAAAATACGCTCAAAATATGATGAGGAAGAGGTTTAATCTGGCTTGACTCTGGTACCAGGGAGACTTCCAGGAGTTGTTCAACCCCACCTGAACCAGACACAGTTGCCCATGTCACGGCCGCACTTAGGAAACACTTAACTGCAGGTTTGTAATTCCTGAGTGTCCTGGTTTGACCAGCCCAGGGAAGTGAGCTGGCTGGTTTTGAGACTGGCATTTTATTGGACCAATGGGGAAGGCATTCTCTAGTTCTTATTCCCTTTGAAAGGAGCCCGGGAAGGTCTCTTCCCTTCCGGCTGTCAGAGCACACACTCCTCTCCCTTCTCATCCCTGGGCTGAGTCAGGGGAGGGGGAAGGCCACGGGGGCCAGGCAGGGCTCAGCTGATTTGGGGAACATCTGCAACCCAGAGTCTGCTCTGCTGCTGGCCCGAGCTGAACCCTGCCCTTGCCTATGGTGGTTGGTTATAACATATTGAAATGTTTCCTTTAAACCATAAAGAAGTATGGAGGAGATAAAAGAGTTCAAATTGTAGACCTGAGCAAAGGAGTGAAATGTTGAGGGGACTGTTGATTTCATGAGAAGTTGAACAGAGAGATGAAGTGATAAAGACTCTTTGCCCTCGAAGAAGAAGTGAATCTCTGTTCCTTGGAGGTGAAGGTGGTCCCAAAGACAAAGAGAACCTTTGTTTTGAACAGTTATCTTTAAACTAAGACCCCATACATCGATGTGGCCCAGAGACACAACTGTGAACACGGGAGGAGTTTCACGAATGCAGAGGATCTGGGCGGTTGCTGGTCATGAGGAATGACTGTACAAGGGAACTGTTTTCTTGGGGGGGAATTTTCCACAGCAAACAAGAGGGGCTTCCCTCCCTAAGTGAACTGAAGAAAGACTGGTGGAAAACTGATTGAGATTTCTGTGTTGTTTTATTTACATTGTTGGTTGGGAGAAAAGAACGTGTGGGGAGGAAGAGTGTTTTGAACGTTCCATCCTCATTCTTGCTGTTTTTCTTTCTTTTAGTGTTAGTTAATAAAGTCTTATTACTTTTAAGCTTCAGCCTGCTTTGCTCTTGATTGGAAACTTTGAAACTGGCAAACTCAAACCAAAATACTGAGTCACCTGGAACCCTTCCACACTAGGAAATGAATGTTACTCACTACATGTGGTAGAAGAATGCTCCAAAACAGGCTGTAGGCTACAGTGTGTAAACAGAGAAACCGGATCAAACTACAATCCAAAATTACATAAATCCCAAAGAAATATATTTTAAAAAGGCAAATGGCAAGGTTAAAACAAGTAAATTTTGCATTTGACCATGAACTAAACCCCATTTTCATGACTATTCTGTGGGGGAAAAAAACCCACTTGTTAATAAATAATTGCAAGACTTTACATCTGCTTTCTAAAAATTTACTTTATTCTTCATGCAGGAAAAAAGAATTCCTGCTTCTAGAAATATTTTATCTTAAGTATTAGATTTTTTGTTAGAAGTTAATGCTCACAGAACCATCATAAAATCAAGAGTGGTCTGGATTGGAAGAGACCTCAAAGATCATCTCGTTCCACCCCCTGCCATGGGCACCATCCAATATCCCAGTTTGCTCAAAGCCCCATCCAAATTGGCCTTGAACACTTCCAGGGATGGGAAATCCACAGGTTTTCTGTATCTCACAGAGGCAGGGAAAACACCAGAAAACCCCATTATTTCCCTTCCCTTATTTCATGTTGCTATGCACGAACAAATCCTCCAGCCACCGCGCCTTACCTGTATGTTTTATGAAGTTCCACAACCTTTTCTTCAAGCTCTTTTGTCTGTTTTGGGGCCAGTTTCAACTCACTGATGTAATCTGGGCCATGGAGATCAGGATCATAGTCTCCCAACTCTGACTGGACCGTGTAGGAACCCAGCAGAGCCAAGGTGGCAAAGGAGCAGGGCAGCCGCCCTGTAAGGATGTCCTGTCTAAGTTGCAGACACAGGTAATACCTGGGGGCAGAAAGGAAAATACTATTCAGAGAACAGAGAGAAAATTCGATAACTTGAGGAGTCTCTTTTTTTATGCCACTGATGAACACATGACAATGCTTGTTCCCAATTTTTACTTATTCTCAAGGTAAACAGCGTGGGGGACTGGGGGATTCAAGGTCACCTCCACTCTGCAAAGGGAGTAAAGGACACTATGACCAGAAAATCTTTGCTTTAGGTAAGAATTTACATTTCCATACAAAAACACATATGGCAGAGCTGTAAATGACTTTGCTTTACACATGGACTCCAGTGAAGAGTGGGTGCATCCTCACATCCACTAAATGCAAACCAAACCTCCTCCAAATGGTGAAGGCATCTGATCTCCTTGCTGAAGAAGGGAAAAACACCCTAATATGAAACATTTTTATTCCATATTCAGGAGACCATGGCAGTAGAATTCCCAGGTAACTCACCTGGTGATGTCCTCTGTTAGCTGGGCAGGATCTGGTGGATAAAACTTGACATTGAAGGTAAAATCCCAGGGGCCTCCTGCAATGACAAGGGAGAGCTTGAGAAAAATAAACACACCAGGACAGCTTTGTGATGGTCAGTTAATGCTAAAAGAGCCAGGAATATTCACTTTGATCTTCAGAATTTAGCAGATGCAATACTGATTTGATATTGCTTGCTCTCACAGTTGGCTGCAGCTTAAACACCTATGTAAGTATAAGATGTGATTTCATTTACAGCAGGTAAAAAAAGCAGGAGACAAAAAGCAAGGCAGGGAAAACCACCGGATTAACCACAACTTGTGGTAAAAATTAAATGCATTGCTAAGAAGCTCAGTGAATTACATGTTTTTCATAGAATGAAAAGGGATTCATGAAGGCGATAAATTAATGAATTAGGATTGGTTTACCACTTAACCAAATTTCAAAGGTCAAGGATGGCTGTGCTAAGTCACTCCTCAGCCTAATGCACTGGGATCAGGTGGTCAGACATAGCTTAAACTTAGCCCAACACAAGCATCAACCTCTAGATGAAGACAGAAAGCACCAGGATAGGAAGATCTTTTCAAGTACAGACCTAATTGCTTTAATACAGCTTTTTGCAAACCTTGTGTAGCACCATTACAGACGCTAACTGAGCCAGAATCCAAATAATCATACATAGAATTGCCATTATATCTGGTATGGACAGCCCAGATGACACAGCTGAAGAGGTAACTCACTTTTCCTTGTAAATAATCCCAATTCCCAATAGAAGATAGCCCCAACTGAGTGATTTTCATAGTTACACCTCCCCCTTCTGTGCCCTTTAACACTAGTTCAACATAAGATTTATTTCAGAAAGAGAAGATCTACCCCTGCACTTAACTAAGAGGTTCAGAGGTTTATCTCAATCTCACATAGGGAACAGGGGAATGGAGCATTCCTGGATTTACTTCTTATGCAATGCCATAACTGGGATTAAACACAAGGCATGTTGTTTTCATCACACACAGTTCAAAACAAGTGATTCCAAGATGGCATGTAGGGAGCAGAGGTTACTTAAACCACTACACGCTGGTGTCCACACATTCGTATATACATGCAAAAGACCTTCACTTCAAGTAAAATCAACTAATCTGCCATTTAACCCATCCCCAGGGGACCAGATTTCACAGCAGGCTGCTGTTCATTACACTCACTAGATCATTTTTAAGGATGGAGCAGCTCCTGCCCTTCACGTGCATCCTGCTACTGATTCCAAGAGAAACTGGAAAGAACAAGACCTTTCCCTACTCCACAGCCTGTTTTTCCCCCTAATCTGAATTTAATGACACACTTTGTCTTGGGCCTCCCACCAAAAGCATTTGAAAAACAGGATTTTCCTTCCCCAAACTTCCAAGGCAGTCAGATTTGCTCCCAAGAGAAAATAAAAGCCTCTAAAACATGTTTAATTTTGACATTGCCCTCATCTTGAACTAATTCAGTGCTAACAGACCTTAAAACACAACTTGGGAGAGCATTTGGTATTTGAGCTGGTATTTCTCAAGGCATTTATGATTCCAGTGTCCCTATTTGGACACCAAAACAGCCTCAGAGTCCATAAAACCTTATTCCACCATAAAATTTTGCTTGGGGTCTCCCAGTTTCCTTTGGGATTTCACTGGTTCCCAGTGACACCATTTTTCCATCCTCCAGCAAGGAGCACATCCCCATTTCAGCACTTCACTGACAGTGTGGCTTCACATCAGACAAACACACCCCAAGCTGTTTTACCAAGGAAATGACATTTTTTTCTAAATCTAGAACATCCCTAAGTCCTTAAGGACAAAAAGACTGCTTGAACTTGTGCTGATCCCTGCCAGCCACGTTCACCTGACCTCTCCCCATCCCTGGGCCCCCTGGATGGCTCACCAAAGCCACATTGGGAAAAACCACACCCCCACACACACATGATAAATTCCATCTACTTACCATGAACCTGCTTTTTTATTTCTTTGGCAGGATCCAGCCACGTCTGTAAGAGGATAAAAACATTCACAGTTTACCAGACATTCCAGAAAAACCACAGAAAGCTGAAAATTGCTAAAAATACAGGGAAAAAAAAAAAAGGACAATATTTGACACAAAGGCAGCCATGGAAACTGAAGAGATGGTGCATTTTTCACTACTTTTACTCCAGGCTATAGTCTCAGTGGGTGTATTGCCAACCATTCACCTACTGGGGACTCATACGGGAGACAGGAGTAACAAGAGAGGAAATAAAAAAAAGCAGATTATTAGGGCTACAAGAACAGAGCAACAGGTATGGCCGCAGCCACATCCAGCTACCAGGCGCACTTTTACAACACCTTTTTTATTCTCCAGAACCTTAAAAATTGGTAAATAGGACAGATAGATTAATTTTAAGCACCCTGTCTCCTTACTTACCCTATTCAAATCAAAGATCACCAAGACTTTCTATTATTAGCTATAGTCTTCAACAACCTAATTGCTGAAATACGAGTAAAAACACACAATTCCTGAGTAAGGCTGTAATTTTTTACAGCAGTGTGACATAAACTTCACTTCTTTTAATTATGACTCAAGTTTCTAGTAATTATCTCTTCTACAAATTTAGAAATATATCGTTCCCCCCCCTCCCCGCCCCTCTGTAATTTGGGGTTTTGTGGGATGGTGGCGCAATTTAAGCCTCAAAACACAATTCCTGCTTTTTCCATGATCTGAGACTTTCCATTTGCAGGAGTCAGGGCCTGTCCTGCAGCAGGTGCACTGGGCTAGCAACCCTCTTGGAAAGGTCACATTTAAGCACCTCTTCATTTTTACCAGCTCTGAATAGGATTTGGAGATCCAGGTCTCCTGAGGTGAAGGAATTAACTCATTGAATCCCCCCAGCTAATCTCTCCTGACCAGAAGGACATGTAACCACATGGCAGGGAGACAGCAATACTTACATTTAATCCCCTTTTATATGCCTGCTCATCTAACATACAAGAGTGGGGATACAAAATCCATTTGAAGGGAAGATTTGCTGCCTTTTTAGGGCCACAGCTTGGAGCAGAGTATCTCCACGGGCCGAGCCGGTGCCACAACTGCTTGTTACTGGGGTGAGCCCAGGGTGCAGTCATGCATCCCACCCTGCCTGATCCAGCAGACAATGATGGGAACAGCAATTAATGGCACTTTTATCCCACTGGGTCATGAATCAGTGGGAAACAATCCTCCCTTTCAGGGCAATTGCTGCTCCATGGTGCCCAGCTGCTTCAGCCACTGTCACAGCCTCCTAATCCCACTGTCACCCTCTGCTATGCCCATGTGGGTAATTACCAGTCCTCAGAAAGTTTATTCCCTAAATACCAAGGTGGAAAATGTCACATACAAACCTTCCCTATCCAGGAATATACACATGTATCTCCACCTGTTCCACACAGCTGCAGGTGAGGTGCTGGAGCTCATCCTTAGATCCTACTAACAACATTTTACCTGTGAATCAGTAAACTCTGGGGAGGTCGTGTTCAAAGTTACAGCAGGAGAGAGATGAAGCTTCAGATTTCGAAGTTCAATGAAACATAACCAAACAGATTTAAAGAAAAAAAAAAAGGTGTTTTCACCCATCAGAGCAAACCAAACCAGCTTGCTCCACACTGAAGCTAACAACCCATGGACAGTGGCCTCACCTGCCCCAGCTTCCACCTCTGGGACATAGATCTGACAAAACAATCTGTTTTAAGTCCCTGCAGTTAAAAACCTGCACAACTCTTAGCCCTTGCTGGCTTGGGGGAGAAGGTACACACTTTTGCTTCCAGAAGAATCAATGCCAAAAGCATGGACACAAGAAGACCGAGTCCAAGAGTCTGGGAAACCACAGAATCATTCAGGAAAAGCCCTCTAAGATCTTCAAGTCCAATCATTACTCCAGCACTGGCACTATGCAGTCTGCAACTGCAACATATATATGCTCCCCATTTCCAGAGACAGTGATTCCACCACTTCCTTGGGCAGCCTGTACCAATGACTTGACAACCCCTTCCAGGAAGGAATTCTTCCTAACATCTAAATGCAGCAGTGAGCTACCCACAGCACACACAGAAGAAGCTGAGCTCCTCCAGCTCAGTTTTGCTCTTAATTGGATCTAAAAGTATATCTACCCCTCCCTCCACAAGAACACACTCTTATTAAAAAAATCCTGATATAAAAAATATCCAGGTTATTATATACATGGAAACACATTTCACACCCAAGAAAGCTGGAAGACACCAGAGACTGTAAAACACAGCAGGAGTTCTGCCAGCTTCAAATCGTGTTATTTTTGGTTATTATTTTGCCTGTGTCTAAAACAATATAAAGCATTTAATGACAGACATCTGTCAGTAAGTAACCTGGCTACAGTAACCTGGAATTGTTGCAGGTGAAGCAGAGAAGAGCTAGAATATGGACCAACATACCTGGTCTAAAGGACATAGAACTGGGCCCTTCTTTTCAATTATCTCACTTTTGGCTTTATGAAATAGACCTTGAGTAATTGTTGAGTTAAACGGTAACCAAGGTTTTAGAAGATAAGACACTGCTTGAGTCAAATCAAACAAAAATCTTAAATTGAAACCATGAGTATGAGCTCTGGTATAGATTCTTCTGCAGGGCAAAGGCTCAACTCCAAATGCTCTGGATGGCTCCAACCAAACCTTCACAACACTGACACCAGCGCCAGAGCAGCCTGATTCTTTCAGCTTTATAACTTAATGACATCATTTTGCAGTAAACTAATATAATGACTTTTCTCCAGGTGAAGACCCAAGTTCACTAGGATTCATTCTAGGATTCACATAGCTTTTTGACTAAAATCCACAGTCCTGTAGTCATTTATTCACCATTTCTTTCCTGTGTGATGACCCACAATCCATATTTAGGGAGGACACCAAAACGAGTTTCAAGAGGAGCTTCTGCCCCACTTCCTGCCCTGGGGAAACGATGCAGAGAGAGCTGACTCCCCAGAGGCTAGCAGCTGCTTACCCTGGAGGTTGGTGTGTCCCATATGGCCAAACCAAAGTAGTCTTCTTCCAGCAGATTGAGGTGGTCACAGACTTTTTTAAGTAGATCCTGTCCCTTGGCATGTTTCTGAAAATAGACAAAGAAATCCTGTAAGACAGGGTTGGGTTTTGCCTGTCTTTGGTCACAGGAGAAGGGAGGAAGGAAATAGGATCAAACCACACTGTGCACTATCAGTAAGGGGAAAACGGGTCTTGAGTAGCTCCAAATCATATCTCCTGGCTGTTTCAGAGCAAGGACTCCTTACAGGAAAGGGCACCAGACATAAATTTCCATGGAGAGGCAAAAAAACCAGAGTGAGTCTTTCTCTTCCCACCAGCTCCATGTCTGAAAATCCCTCAAAGCTGGACTTGCCAACACAGCTCAGTAGATGCCAAGGATCTGTACAGGTTTTCCCTCCCAAGGTACATCTACAGTGTAGGTATCTCCCAGGCTCAGGCTGCCAGATGATCAGGTGTGGATCAAGAGATGAAACTGCTGCTACAACCCATTCATTTCAGGAGCAACCTGACTTAAGTTCAGAAAAAAGACAGCAGCACATAACCAAAGTCCATGATTTCTGTGGCCTTTCCATCACCCTCCTCTGCTGATGACAACCAGCTTCTCCTATCAGCCTCATGTGCCCAAAGCTGCTAAGCACACAGCTTCCTGCCTCCAGAAATACACTTTGAGCATTCCTATTTCCTCTTTCTCTTTTCCTTTTCTTTTTCTTTTCCCCATACCCTGCAGAAGTGAACTGGCCCAAGGAACAGACACACTTTTAGTCCAAAAGCATGAAGGAAAACATCCCCAAGGCATATAAAACTATGGCAATCAGAAGCAGCTCATTCCATTGGAAGCTTTGCTAGAAGAAAGTGCAGTTCCAGTGACACAAAATCATCTTCACTAATGCCTGCAGCTCTCATGTCAGTAATCTCAACAAGGCAACTGCTCCAAGACCCCTGCCTTATTTTATTCCTTGGCTTTATTCCAGCCTTTCAGCTGTCAGGTCCTTTGTGCATACATTGTGACTCTATAGGTAACATAATGTATGTGTTAGCCTGGGTATTCATCAAGGAACTGGCACTGGAACGAAATAGCTTGCAGGGCTGTCAATTGGAAAAGATGCCCAAAAACACTAATTCTCCTTGGATAAAGGCATTTGTGCTGCTCTTCGCCTACACCTTTGCAATTCCTTCTCAATTAAATCTTAAACTCTCAAAACGCCAGAGTAGAATTATACTGGCGCTAAAGCCAAGGGTGCTTCTCAAGTTAAGGGGGTCTCACTGACAGTGTGGCCCCCCTATCCCTCTGCAGCATCCACCATGACACTCTGGACCTACAAAGAGACAATTTCTCACGACCTGCTCCAGTCAGGACGCCAAACAGCTCTCCCTCCAACAGTGTCCATGACAGTGTCCAAAGGCATCGCTGCAGCAAACCAAGGCACAAAGCCATGGCAAGCAGTCACCGGGATTTGGGGAAGAGGTTCCTTGGGGCTGCACACTGTCTCCCTGGCCAAGGGGAAGGTGATGGGGGCAGTGATGCTCTGAGCTGATCCCAGGCAGTACCAGCAGCGCCATCGTTACACAAACACTCAGCACTGACCTACTTGCCCAGGATCACCCAAGGTGATTGTTCCCACAAGGAGCCCTGTGCCCAGATACCTCTCCTGGCCCATTTACCAGCAGGACTGAGGGAAAACAAGCTGGTGGAAGTATGCTCCGATGGTAAGTACCAGATTTTTAACATTCTGGACAAGTACTTCGATATTAAAATAGGGATTTCTGCTCGCTTTTTATTGCCCTGACAGCACCACAGCCCTGTAAGAGAATGCACAAAATAAAGGAGAAAAAAAAGCTCTCAGATGAAGGGGGTTGCAGTGCTCTCAGTCAACATAATTTTAAATTGTTTACTGGAAATATATTCAACTGCAGGTTAAACACAGTGTTTTTCTTTACATCCAAGCACCAGGAGCTAAGTTAACCAGCAGCCTGGCAGGAAAAGATACCTTGGGGACTAGAAAAGCACAAACCAGTTTTCTACAACCCATTTGATTCAAAGCCAAGAGTCAAAAATTATTTAGATAATTGCAACCTACCCCAAAAACCTACACTCTAGCCTGGGATACAAATGAGAGAGATCATGAACAGCAAGTAATATAAAGTTTGGGTTTGTTTTTTTAAACTCCCCCCACCTTTATAAAGTTAGGCATCTGGAATTGTAGAACAATAAAAAATAAAGATTCCTAGTACCCAGATGCTTTTACAACACACTAAATAAATTGTTATAGCTTACAGCAGGCTTGTTCTGCAGTAAAACCTGTCATGTAATTCCCTGGCAGCACATTGGGCCCCTATTTAAATCCTGTTTGTGGTCATTTTTCAAGAGAAGCAGAAGGTAGAGGGAAGAGAGGAGAAGCAGAACCAAATTCCCAAAGTACTTACATCCATAGAACACTCAAAAATGGTGTCATCCAGCAAGACAACTTTGCAGTACATGTTTCTGTGTCTTTTCACTGCTTTTTGGGCAGCTTTCAAATCCTTGTCTGCTTTAGTCTCCAGAGACTCTGCCTTCGGTTCTGGCTTGGCACCCTCTTCCTTTGTTTCCCCTTCTTCCCTGTCCTCGGGGTCTCTTCCCTCTGGCTCCTGGTCGTCCCTCCTCTCCTCCTGAGCAGGCTGAAACCCCCAATTTAGAGATGTCAAACAAACAAACAAAGCATGACATGGAACAAGCACTGCAGGGCTGGGATCCCACTCGGAGTTCATTATCCCACTTAAATCTGTAACCCAGGAGCTGAAGCAGCAGCTGGGGTGACCAAGGGAATGGTACTGTTTAAAAACTCTTCCAAGTACTTTTCAAGATTTCATTTTGTAAAGGATGTAATAAAAAAGAAGTAAGGGTCAATTAGAGATATCAGGGCAGATGACATCATACATTCATGGAGTTAGTGACAGCACCTTCTAGACTGGGAAGATTTTTCCCCTCACAGGCAGGCCCCCCAGTGCTCCCACTGCCATTCTGGCATAGCTACTGTTCCAGTGCACCGGCCCTTGGCATGGCAAGGGGGAACTGTTTCAAACTGACAGAGGCTAGATGGGATATTGGGAAGAAATGCTTCCCATGAGGCTGGGGAGGCCTTGGCACAGGGTGCCCAGAGCAGCTGTGGCTGTCCCTGGATCCCTGGAGGAGTCCAAGGCCAGACTGGACACTGGGGCTTAGAGCAGCCTGGGACAGTGGGAGGTGTCCCTTCCCACGGCAGCGGGTGGGATGAGATGGGCTTTAAGGTCCCTTCCAATGCAAACCATTGTGGGATTTTATGGCAGCAGTGCCTACCAAAAGGAGGGTCACAGCTGAGGTTTCATGGCCATCAGAGCTGACCGAGCAGTTCTCTGCCACCAAAAAGGGAAGGCAGCCTCGACACTACCGTCCCTTTGCCTAGGGAAGCACTTTGCAAGCCAGTTTAATCCACTCAAATAGCAGAAAGAGATGTAGTTTGGGGACAGGAAGAGAGGAAGGAAGCTGGTTCGTTTGTTTTTTTCCCTCTGCCACTTCAGCAGGTTAAACGAGTTCATGGCAGGCTGTGACAATTCTGGAAGGAGCTGGATGCAGCAGAGGAAGAGCAAAACCTTGTCTGTTCAGCCCGTCACATCTCATGAAATCGCACCCAGGCACAAGTGCACAGAGGTATTTAAAAACTAAATATTGTCCACAAGCTGCTGACTTCTGTTCAAGCAGAACTGGGACAATTGGGAGCAGGGAATCAGTCAAAGCTCCTAATGCCCATCGGTCAGCATTTATCAAACTGCAGCACCTTGCAAATGCTTTCACAGCAGAAATATCTGCCGAGTGTCACAGTTCAGAAAGCCACTGACAGTGATCTAAAATAAGAACTAAAAAAAAGACACAAATGCGCTGTCTAAAATGAACGGCCCATGAAGAAAGGCTGGGTGAAAATTCATGTGGGCTCAGGACCAGCAAATCAGAAATAAACAGAGAAAGAAATCATGCATTAAAAAACCCAGAATGGTTTGGGTTGGAAGGGACCTTAAAGCCCATCTCAAGACACCTTCCACTACACCATATTGCTCAAAGACCCATCCAACCTGGCCTTAAAGACTTCTAAGAACAAATTTCTCTTGAAAATATGATTTCTGGTCTGAAACTACCTGAAGATCTCCTCCTCTTCTTCATCCTGTTAATCCCAACCCTCAGAGGTATAAAACATGAGCAGAGATCATCCCATGGTCTTCAGAGGCTCAGAAATTTGGGAAAAGAAAGGAGAAGCTGTTACCTACTACCTCCTCTACAACTTTGTAATTTTAAGGAGGTGGATTTACAATTATTGCCTACTGGCAAAGCTTGAATTTGTAAAGTGGTGCTCCAAAAGTGAGCATTTGTGGGTATCTGGAACCATTCTGGACTTAAGGCAGTGGATAAGAAATCCAGATTTCACCCTGTCTGGCTCTAGCAATACACATATTGGTTGTGATGTCAGAAATTCACAGATGAGAAGAAGGAGTACCCACCTTTCTCCACTCCAGGCTCAAGTAACAGTAGAGCTGTGACCACCCAAGAAGGAAGAGGGTACCCAGCACCCCTAACTAATAACCAGCCACAGCTCAGTGGCTCACTGAATGTTCCCTGGGGGTGTCTCTGCCTTAATTTCTACTTTAAATTTTTAAACTTTAAGTTTTGCATGAAAAATGACCCTGGCTGGAAAGAGCAGACATCAGACGCATCCCAGGAGCTGGGCTCAGTCCATGTTCCATGCAAAAAACCCTGTCTACGTGATGCTCAAGCAGAAAATATTTATATTTGGCAGGCTCAGCACTAGCCCGGACTGAGCAGATGACCAAGTCCTAAAATGCCATGCTTGCACTCCTTGAAGTTGAAGAAATCTGTTCTCAAATGCATGTACTCTTGCAATCTCCACGTTGGGCCACTGACCTGTCTTGATCCTGCTCACACCAAGGACATCCTGACCATCAACCCTGATTTTAGACCCAATGAATGAACACAGAGTGAACCCTCTGTGTTCTAATGTGCCATCCCACGGCTCAGCAGAGCAGTGATGCAGCACGGGGCATTTTAAATTATGATGTGGAGTGCCGGAAGAGGTACTTTACAGGTCTGATGCAGGGATGCAAGAGTGGGAAGTACACAATGAAACACAGGGAGCTGAAAAGAGCCTTTTGGCATCTCATGACCTTTTCTGGTCAAGCTCACCAGTCTGGGATAAGAAGTTGTTATAGTTGTGGCTACAAAGACACATTTTAAAACAGCAGGGAGCATGTCCCTCAGAATGGGGTGTTTTACCTGTGTTTCTGCACTGCTTAAGGAATGGAGATCCAACGACGGGTCAGTTTTGAGCTCAGGCTCAGGAGCTGCAATAGGGGCTTTCACCAGGATGTCTTCATCTCCTAATTCTGCATCTTTCTGGTCACCTCCCACCTCTTCAGGAGCATCAGTGTCTTTGCCCTCTTCGGATACCTGAGATTTGGGCCTCCTGAGGAAGGAGGAGAAGAGGCGGGAGAGACCCCGGCCCTCGGAGGTACGACGTTCTTTCTTGCTCTGCTCCTCGTGCGTGGGGGTGTCTCCGTTGGAGGCCTTCTGCCTCTGGGGCTGCCTCTCTGCTGCTGGCTGAGCCCCTTCCTCCAGGGAAGCCTCTTGCTTCTGTGTTTCAGTAGCTCCTTCCTCCTCCTTGGCTTGCTGCTGCTCCGAGTTGTCAGCTTCAGCTGCCGGGCTCTTTTCTGTTGTCATGATAATGCTGTATGAGAGGAGCAAACGCTCAATCAAGAGGTTTCCAATACCCATGTCTGACTGAGCTATTCAAACCAACCACGAGCACAGACACGCCATGTTCACCAGTCACACTACCCTGTCACAGAACCAGAGTGGAAGGGACCCACAGGAATCATCAAGTCCAACTCTGAAGTGAATGGCCTATAAGGGGATGAAACCCTGCCTGACTCCAGCCTACAAAGTCAGCAAAAGCAAAGTCATTCCTTCAACGCTACAGTTTGCTTTGAAGATAGTCTTTAAGATCCCATCCAAACTAAACCTTCCTGGGATTCTATGATCTAAAACACACCAAGCCACACTGCTTGGGACAGGATCCATTAGTGTTGAGCAATTACATTGTTCTGCACCAGACAAATCAAGGGGAGCCCAGCAGGTTTTGGGCTTCATAGGATATTTGCACTGCACACTGGGAAAATGTCAAATGAACAGGTAACCAAACAACATCCATAATGGAGAGCAGATTTCCTCAGAGCTCGTGCTATTATGCTGATGCAATGTTTATTTCAATTTTAGCCTCAGCTGTTGACACAAAAAGATGGAAATCACATGAGAGGAGTATCTATTTAAGGTATAAAGAGGACCCAAAATAATCATGCTTTAGAGTGGATAGAACTAATCTTCGCGTACCGCATCACATGTATCTGCAGCAATAAACTGCCACTGCTTACACTGAGCAAATAGCATATAATCCAATATGCCTCAATCCCCCAGCCCGAGCCTCAGTGTATAAACATTTGCTCAAAATACACACTTAAAATTAAGAAACATTCCAAGATGTCATCCTCCTACATATTATCGCATTCATCGACATTAATTTAACTCATCCTGATTGCTAAAAGAACCAGAGTGCTTGAAGTGGAAAAGTCCTCCCAGCTCCTCAAAGGACTTTCCCCTTGCATTTAATGCAAACATTTCGTATTATTTCTAATGCCATGGTTAAATCAGTACAGCATCACAGATCTTCCCTGAATTTGTTTCTGCAGCAACACAAATTTTCTGAGGTTACAGGGTTTGGTTTAGGGGTCTTGTTGGTTTTTTTCACTGGGACTAAGCCCCACCAGCCAACCTCGGGGATGAGCTGCAGGGTTCATTTTAGCATGGTCTCCTGCAGAAGCAGAAGACAGAATTACTCTCCACCCACCATCTCCCCTCTGTGAGCTGCTCTGCGTATTTCCAAACCCAATGGAGTGGCAGAGGCCACTAAAATAGCAGCTTCCAACGTGCACTGAAGAAACAGGCACCCAAGCAGAGAACGTGCATCATAAGCACCCGACGGACCAGGGATGCTACAAGGCAAAAGCAGAGCCCAAACCCAGACGTGCCCAGATGCACCTGCAATCAGTTTGCAGACAGAAGCATATGTGTGACTTGTCTTTGCAGCTCTTACTTCTGCTCCTCTTCTTCCTGCAATCCTCTGCCACAGATGCTGCTTGGCCCCGTTAGCAACCCACAGCTCCTACTGCAGAGAACCCCAGCTACCACATGGCCAATTTCTGCTCTTGTCAGCTCTCCAAGAACCCCTGGAGATGCCACAAGGCAGTGAGGAGGCCCATCACCCATCACCCCAAACCCACTATGCCAATGCCCAGGGCAAAGCTCCCAATGCCCCAGCACACACAGAATAAAAGGGATGTTCTGCAAGCCTGTCCCATCACAATCACGCACCAGCAGCCAGCTCCCTCTGGCACCAGCTGTTGGAACAGCCTGCTTTGTAGTTGTTTCTCACTGTGTTTGTTTTGAGTAAATACATTTGAAGGAATTGTTATCAAAACGCACAACGCTGGATGAGTTGCTCTTCAAACCAAAAAGGCAGAACCAAAGCTTTGGAGACGACGATGGTGGAGAAGGCACAGCTGAGGAGCAGCTCTTATCGGCTGCGGGAAGCTCCAGGGACAGCCCACAAAGGAATCTTTCTTCTGGAGGTACTTTTCTCTCTTTAAACACCAACAACTTGGGACAAGATTTGTTGACTTGTTTACATTTCAAAGCTGCACTCATAGACCTTTCCCAGTGCAGGAAGGTGGGTCTGTCTGGTGATGAGCAAACATCTCCTTTATCTTTCCTCCATTCCCCAAGAACCATGCTGCAGCTCAGCCAGATCCCCTCAGCAGCGCTGGGGATGCAGAGACAGGAACACAGGAGCCCTTTTTTTCCCCAATAAACATTTCATAGCTGCCAGCACCAATAACTCACTGGGTACAGCAAACACCTTGCTGCGAGACCCGAGTGCACTGCTCCAATGCATGGGCTCCCGGCTGGCTCCCTCCCTTGGAAGTTTTATGCTCAGAAACCATTTGCCCTGCATTTGTTATCAAAAGCAAAGATATTTGTAAGTAAGTAACATAACGGAGAGGTTGCCTATGGCAAGAGTCTTGTGGAAGGAGATGGTCTTTAAACCTTCCAGCCCAAGCCCATCTCTGATTCTGTGATTATACAAGGAAGAAAAGGACCTTTCCTGCAAGGAGATGGGTGCCAAATGGTGTTTTGTTTCCAACCCAGCCCACAGCAGAGCAGATAGAAAGTGAGGTTCCCGCTCCACTGTTCTTCAACCCATCCCTTGGAGAAAGCACTGCCCACAGCCAAACCACAAGCAGGTTTTTATTTAAATTAAATTTTCTTCCCTTGCTATTCCATAAGGCAATTGATTCTGCTGAGCCTGCCGGTGCCTCGGGAGGTGCCTGGATGCTGGAGGAAATGCTCTGCTATTGTATGAGCACTCAAGCAGTGCTGTTAACCTTCTACTCTGAACTGCCACGTTGCAAATACTTCGCTTGGGGGGAGGTTCTTTTGTAGAGGCTGAAGGTTTCATGTCAGACAGCCTGTAAAAGGCAGGCTTTTCACAAGTCTGGAGTGCCAAGGTGTTAAACACTATGGAAATAAGCAAACTACGACAAAACTCAGATATAATCCCAGAGAGAGAATTTGGAGTAACAATCTCATCAGAAAAAGAGTACAAACATGTATTTATATCTAAGCATTTTTAAGTTGGAGAACATCCTGCAGATAAGAAAGCTTTGGCAACAGGAAGCAACCTGAAGAGAAAGCCGTTAAGTATTTCCACAGCAGAAAACAGGCTTTGCCCTGCTGAGGACACCTGCACCACGGGGTGATCTCCCGCCTCATCTGAACAGAAGCAGCCCCCGGGGAAGGACCTGCACCTCCTCAGGAACGTTGGTGCTTTGGTGATGAAGAGGGAGCTTTTCTCGAAAGGCATTAGCAACACTGAACACCAAATGACAAAGCAAACCAGTGCAGGGGCACCTCCTGAATATGCTGTACCTGTGAAGACCCTACAGCCCCCCCCCATACTCAAGTTCCCCAACCTCAGTGCTTATCCTTCTTTCCGGCCAAAGGCACAGACGTAGGGAACACATAACATCTCTGTGGGATTGGTGTCATTCATACATACTCATCCCCCTTTAATGCATCAAAATCCATGAAACAAAACAGACTTAAAAGGAGCTCAAGTACTCACCACTCACCCTGCTCCCAACATACGTGGTTCAGTCATAAGATCATTGAATGCGTTGGGTTGAGGGGACCTTAAACTCACCTCATTCCAACCCCTTGGCATTGGCAGAGACACCTTCCACTAGACCACGTTGCTTCAAGCCCCATCCACCCTGCACTAATTTATCTGGTGAGCAGATAGATCATGGATCACCTCAGTTTCATCCCCACACAGCTCCATGGGTTCTGCTCCTGCAGACATCAGAAGACAACCCAAATCTAAGCCAAACAATCCTCATTCCAACCTGCATACACACACAGATTTATCTAAAAGATTTTAGAGTAGCTCAACACACTGCAACAGCTCCCTGTTGAGAAAGCCTTCAATCCTCAAGAGAAAGCTAAATCCCTTCCTTATGGCGCCTGTGCTCTAGAAGGTTCTCATTAAGTGATGGCACCTGAGTTCCCTGGAAATGACAGTGCTGCTCATTTGGGCTGTACCATGACGAGTTACAGAGGCTAAATGAAACAGGCAGGTTTAGATATGTGCCAGTCACTCTCTCCTACCTGTCAGTTTCTCTTATTTAGGCACCCAGTAAGTTTAGTGATAGTAAACTGAACCTATGCTGAAGGAAGGAAGGGTTAATTAGAAATTAGGAAGAAATTCCTGCCTGTGAGGGTGGTGAGGCCCTGGCACAGGCTGTCCAGAGACGCTGTGGCTGCCCCTGGATGCCTGGAAGTGTCCTAGGCCATGTCGGAGCAACCTGGGATAGTGGAAGGTGTCCCTGCCCATGGCAGGGGTGGGATGACATGGGCTTTAAGGGTCCTTACAACTCAAACCAGTCTGTGAATATGTGAACAATCTAACTTATCCCTGTTTCCAAGCCTGGAAAAATTATTTATGGCTTATGTCATAACTTACTTAATTCCCAGTGACTTAGTCTTTCAGAGAGAGAAGAAAAAGGACTGCCCATGGCGAAAGTTCAGTTCTTGGAAACACAAACTGTCTTGCAGAGATGCCCAACACCAGATAACGGGTGGGACAAACTGTCTTCACCATCTTATGCAAAAATAGATAGCTTCACTGAACACTGGTGTTCTAGTAAGAGCTGGAGACAATGATAAGAGAAATTTCTGCTAAAAATAGGCAAAAATCAATTCGTTTCAGTGACAGTGTGGTGGATTTTTTAAAAATGGGTTCCTTCCGATTTCATAATGTATGTAAAAAGCACATAATTCACCAGGGAAACTACACAGAACACTGCTTGAAATAAACAGCACAGCCTGAAAATTCAGGTTTGTCAAGACCTGGTGCACATGCAACAAACCTGTGGGTGGGAGAGGAGGAAACTGAAGCTGCCATTTGCACTACTCACTCAACATGTGTGTTATGTGTCCTACATGTGATTTTTACTACCGTAAAGAAAACATTGGACAGAGCTTGAAGCAACCTTGTCTAGTGGAAGGTGTCCCTGGCCATGGCAGGGGGTGGAATGTGATGGATTTTAAGGTCTCTGCCAACCCAAACCAGTCTGGGATTCTATGACCATAGCAGAGAGCTGTTTGCTTGGGGATTTCAAACAAGTAAGAAACTCAAAGGCAATAAAATAAGTCTCTCAACAGAAATTCAAATGACTTTAAAATACTCTAAAGACTCAGAACCTTTCAGGATTTATTTAATACATTTTATTAGAGGAATAATTAGTGCTGACATTTTATTACTCCTCTTAGAATTAATTAATGTTGTATTGCACAAGATGGTTGGTTGGTTTGTTATAAATGCACACTGGGTGACCAGTAATTGTCGTCTTATACTCACACGGTATATCTGAGACTCCCCTTTTCCTAATTGCATGGTGTAGCCTTCCCATACTGACCCCCTCCCCTCTGAATGTCTCCCAATGGCTGCATTCCCTTTACCCCATGCGCCCCTGTTATCTTAATGTTTAAAATCCCCACACATACGAGGTGGGGTCTCTCTCTTCCTCCCTGGACAGATCCAGCAATAAACCACTGGGTCTGGTTCCCAGAGAAAGATTGAGCAGGCCTCTTTCCTTTCATCACTGACCGGACCCACTGCTATGGTCAGAGCTAGCCAGTTATGACCATAACACAGGATACCTGTGTTAAATTAACATGCCTCATCTTTCTGTGCTGGTACTTTGGATCCTGAACAAAACAGATGCTGTCACTCAGCCTGACCTGAAGGGCAACAGGAGACTTCAGGAGCTTCATTGAACGGGGGAAAAATAAACCACCCAACACAACACAGATGGCACATTACAACTGCCCGGATTTAATTCTCACCAGACCAGCCCTGGTAATCTACTGCATGTCGGCAGCACTGTGCTGCTCTCCCAGCTCCTGCTATCGTACAGCTTTCCTATTTAAATGAGGGCAAAAATAGTAGCTCACCATCTGCTGAAAGCAAATCATTTATGTTAAACTGAAGACTGGGCTTATAAAATGACCTGACTAAATGGAGCAATAAGTGCATTACAACTAAAGGGAGCTGAGAGCTCCTTCTCCACATCCTCAAAGATCCTCCTGGATGCTACAGAATTCCTTACATGGAAATTCATGGGATTTGCTCATTGCTGAAATTTAAATGAAAACATGTACTTGTCACTGGGGCCTTGTCTACAGCAATGGGTTTGGAAAGGCTGCCAATGTGAGACCTGTCTGGAAAATTCACTTGAACTAGGAGCAATTGGACCCAGAACAGAGACACAGAGAAGACATGTTCACCAGACTGCCAACAAAATCAAGCTGCTTATAGACTATCCCTCCTCCCATTGCAATGCAGTAGTTGGCTAAGAAGACTAAGAAAAGCATCTGTGAGATACAAGTGCTATTTCCTCTTCAGTAGCAAGCTGTAACTTTTGGAACTTCCTTCCCCTCCGTAGCAGAGGCCAGAGCAGAAACAACACGGTTTGGTCTCAAACACACAGCGCCTGACAGGGCTGCTTCTGCATAAACAAGTCTCCAAACCCTCCTGGAGGACACAGGGGCTCAGCCTGGCAGGTAGCAGTCACTCTGAAACCCTTCTTTGCCGAAAGAGCCAGCATCTGCCCGACCCTGTGGAGGGAGGGAGGGACCATCCATGCCCATCCCCACCCAATGAGCAGCTCAGCCCCTGCATGGGGCAGATAACATCCTGGGACTGCTCCCTCCACCAGCCTCCCACGGAAACGGGGAGCACGAGCACCCGGCAGGTGCCAGAAATCTGTGCAAAGAAAAACAGCGGGAACAGTGCTTACAAAAGCACCATGAGCAAGCCACTCCATCACAGGGAGGCAATGGCAAGGACAGGCTCCGTCCCAGCAGGTCACTCCATCACAGCCACTCCTGACTCCGCACCAAAGGAATACCCGCGGTGGCGATGACAGCACAGCAGAGATGACAATGCCACCGCTGCGTGTGACAATGACTCTCACTGCAGCAGCATTCCACTTGTTAAAGCAACAGTTCAACAGAAATAAGCAATAGCTCTCCATCAGCTGAACAGGAGTATTTTTCCATGAATTATTCATAAGGTGTTTTTTTTCCTGCACAAACACAGATGTGTTTACTTACACTGTGCCTCATTTACACTCAAGGTTTAACATACTGGGGCTCATATTCTTTCCTTACCGTTTCCCAAGAATGGGAGTAAAGCAATTTTTGCTTTTGTTGCTCTCCCTTCGGTTGCTTCCAAACCAAAGCTATAATTAGAAGCCCAGAGGGCCCTGCACGCTCCTTTGATAAAGAGCTGCCTTCTAGATAAATACCACCCCTGCACACACATACACACAGACAGAGGCACCTGCCGCTGCTGCACCAAGAGCCAGAAGGATGTTTGATGCTAAAACCTCTTAACAAGCTCCATCACTGACTGCCCCAGTTCACACACATGGGCTGTTCCTCTCCTGCGTGCCAGGAACATTGCACTTTAGTGCTTCATTTGTTACTTCAGTTTTAATGCAATTTGCGTTCACCCAAGTGCCTTAAATATGTCTGCCGCACCCTGGTACAACACCCCAAATTCATTAAAAATAACCATAATCAAGCAGTTATTTGGATGTTATTAGCACGCAAGAAATGCACGATGTTTGAACTACGCAAGGGAACCACTTACAGGAAGGGCTGAGAGAACAAACACTAGGCTTGTTCTTTGCTGAGCCCTCATCAAAGCTGGATGAAAAAGCTGGATGAAAACATCCTCAACTCTGGCTTTCAGATGGGTTTATTGCTTCAAAATTGCCATCAAATATCACAGAATCCTAGAATGGTTTGGGTGGGAAGGGACCTAAAAGCTTATCTCATTACACCCCCCTGGCAGAGACATCTTCCACTATCCCAGGCTGCTCCAAGCCCTGTCCAGCCTGGCCTTGGACACTTCCAGGGATCCAGGAGCAGACACAGCTTTTCTGGGCACCCTGTGCCAGGGCCTCCCCACCGTCCCAGGGAAGAATTTCTCCCCGCTATCCCACCTAATCCTGCCCTCTGTCAGTCTGAGGTCACGCCTCTGTTCTCTCACTATCTGCCTGTGTAAAAAAAGTCACTCTCCCTCCTCTTTATAAGCCCATTTAGGCACTGGACGAGGCTCTAAAGTCTCCTTGGAGCTTTCTCTTCTTAAGGCTGAATACCCACAACTCCCTCAACTTGTTAAGGTCACTTAAGTTAGCACTACCTAAGTTGATTCCAAGACCTTTTCTCCTGACAGCAACACTCCAAACAATTTAATGCAGAGGAAACATCATTCTTCCCCATAAGAGCCTTCAGTGAGGGAAAATCTCACAACATGGTGCCTAATCCAGTGGTGCCTGGTCTGCCCAGGGGCACGGCAATGTGGTTTTGTGCTGTTTTAATGAGTTTTAAGAACTTCTACCAGCTGCCAGGCTGAGTTGATGTACCTAGTCTGCTTTCACATGCCCACTGCCACCATCGAGCACTGAAACGAGGACTGCAAGGTAACTAAAATTACCTTTACAGTAATTATCAGCCTGAACATTGCACTTTTAAGGATTAATGACTCTTACCTAGGAGTGCAGGAAGGCACCGGCCACATGCAGATTATCTACTAAATTCCTCATTTCTTGGTTTTCTGGCCAAGCCCCAGACACTTACACCTGCAGAGCAACACAGGGGATGAAGAAACTGGAGACCTCCTCAGCATTGACCAGCATGGAACAAGTCAGATCCAGCACAGACACGGATACCAGCTCTGGAGACACAACAGGGACAGCAAAAGCTCTGAGGAACCCAAGGAAATGAGTCAGCAAGCCAGGGGGGTTGTGAAGCCGAGTTTCACTGGATGGGAACAAACACCACAGGTATCAGCATGCAGCAGCCTGCGCTGCTCCTGAGCTGGGGGAAGACTTTGTTTCAGGAAGGCCCACCCCTTTCTGAAGTCTCCTCTTCTTTCAGGGCTCAGCATCCCATGCAACAGAGCACAGAGAAAGAGAAGAAATGCATTCCCATCACAAATCTCGAGCTGTAAACTCCCAGTATCACAGAAAGAACCCAACCTTCTACAACTTGAAAATTCACAAGACCAGGCAGCTCAGTTTTAGAGCTCACTAAGAGCTAATTGAGGTCCCCCATCAAAAGCAGAAGGGCCCACTCCAAGCTGGCTGCAGCTCTCCAAGGCACGTAGCAACGGGGAATGCAAACTGGGATGCTGCTGACCTTGCCTCAAGACTGGGAACAGCAAAGCATCTTCTGTGGGCACTGCGCACAGGAAAGAGGTGAAGAGACACCTGCTCCGGAAACCTCCCCTCTTTGTTTTTTCTTTTTCAAAAAATATTGCAGGTGATAGTTATACTCTGCACCACTCCCCAAAAAAACCCCATGGGGAAGATCCTACTGCACATCTTCAGGTTCCAGTCCATGCCCAAGGAGAGCAGGCAAACATCCAAAAGCTGGGTGCAACTGTGTTCCCAACAGACCTGGTCCACAGGCAACAGGCAGAAAACCAGTTACTCAGCTGTTCCCCTAGACACTGAGAGCCAGGAGTCAGAAGCTGTTTGTAAAGCCTCAAGGTACTGACTCTGTTTGGTTGGGTCAAATTCCAGTGCCACCAGGGCTCCAGAAGGATGTTGCCCCAAAGAAAGCAGCACCAGAAGAACACTGCATGTCCCAGGAACACTCACTTCACACCACCTCCATAGGGATAGTTTCCATCCCAGCTTTCCTGCTCATGATGCTTAGTGACCACAAAGTCACCCTTGACCCTGGGGTGGCTCCACAAGCCAGGTAGCAAAGAAGATGGTTCCTGGAAAATCAAGGCAGGTTTTGCAACACCAAACTAACATGGGATGACACAATGTCACCTTCCCAAGGCTGCAGCCCAGCATGGCTGGCAGGGATGACAATCCTCCTATCCCCACCAGGAACAGGAACCAAACAGAAGGGGAATGTGAAGCAGCAATTAAATACCATCATGCGCAGTCAGCAGTCAGTTATGGGCATGTAGCAGAGCATCGAAGCCCTGTCACCTCCCAGAGCTGCTCCTTTTGTGAGCCAAAGGACTGCAGCAGAACCCCTCCCACCCCCACAAGGCATAGCCTCCAGCCGTTTCCACCAGTCTGTTTTTTCCATCCAGTAGTGAAATCAGACAGCTCCAGTTTTTAATCCCCTTAATTAGGGCTGTGCAGCAGTCTTCACTCCTTAATTACATCCATTGACACATCTGATGCAACACATTTACAAACAACCATTTTCAATGAAGACAGCTTTGAATCAAAATTGCTGTCAAATTCCCACAATGGCTGTACAGTGTCACCAACAGGGAGAAGACACAACATGGTGTTCTGGGTGCTTTAAAAAGACACACAGCTTGGAAATTATATTTTCATTAAAATATCTTTGGTTTCTTTGGCAGAATTCAGGTGACTCCAGAGCAGAGACACAACTGGCAGTCTGAGGCTTCAAAATGGGAGCACAGCTCTCAGAGGTTTACAGCAAAGAAGTGACCATTTCAGGCAATCTTCTCAATCATGACCCACGGGATGGAGGGATGGCATTTCAGTGCCTATTCTGATGATTTTGGTCCATCACCATTCAGTAGCTCAGTTAAAGGCAGACAATGGGGATGCTCCATTTCAGCTGCTCAGCTGTCAGGAATCCCTTTGATCCTCTGGGACAGCAAACACTCAGCGAGCACTTCATCACCCCCACTTCTGCTGCAGAACCAAAATAATGATGCTGACACCTTCTGTCTGCCCACAGAGACATGGCAGCCTTATCCCACAGGGAGGCTGTGCTCACTCCTGCTTTGAATTACTGCCCCAGATCCCATCCTGATTCTCTAATGGCTCACCAGGGCACAGCAGCTGAGCTCCAGCTATCAGCCTGGCCTATAAGCAGTTGGAAACAGCGAACAGGACGTTAAACACCACCATGGGGGGAAGGGACAGCTGATTTAAAGAATGGGATGGAAGATAACATGGTATTGTGAGAGTTTTTACACCACTGGAAAACTCAAGCAAGGATCCATTGCTGGCTCCCACAGCACATGCAATTATTTGCATGGAGGAAATGTACACAAACACTGCTTTCTTCAGACTACAGAAAGGAAAAGGAAGTAGTGTTCACCCTCAATACAGCAGGGAGGGGTCAGAAATAAACTTTGCACCCACATTCAGGGGCTGTTTGCTCATATTTTTGGTTGCCGCCCTCCTTTCTGCGCTGGATGGGTCGGTGTGGGAGGCTGTCATGGGTTGTGATTTCACTGAACAAACACCAGCACGGCCACATTCCACCAGCTCTCAAGAGGTATTTTCTACCTCTTCAACACCCACCTTTGCCACCCAGCACATCACAGCAGGGTTAGTGTTGAGTATCACACTGGTGCTCCTGGATGGCCGTTGTGTTTCTGAAAAAAGCACCTGCAGCACCTTCTCCTCCAGTGACACTCAATCCTGCTGAGCCAAACACTGCTCCAACCTAAGAGCTCCACGGACAACATGCACTAAAAAGATCTCTCCTACCCTCCTGTCTGGCTGCACCAGACCTGCTCTTTCTTCCATCACCCCAATTTCCTCAAACCTTCCCCCCACTTCCAACGGCTATCCAGGAGCCCTTCCCCACCAACTCACACTTTTCTCCCCAGTCTTCTCCCTTTTATCCTGTATTACACGCCTCACTGGGAGAAGTTTAACATCCCTGAGGGCACTAAAGAGAGTTTGGGCATGAAGTCAGGTGGGGATGTGCCCAGTGCAAAAACTGGGGCAACACTTGGAAGTTGTAAATCAGTTTTCTCCACTCCCACCAGTGCCAATGCAACTTGCCATGGCACAGCCAGAACACTGCTGGCCACCAACCAGCTGAGAAGACAACAATAAACAGCTTCCAACTGTTTCAGCATTGCAATATTTTTAAATAAATGAAGACCCAATAAAGATAAAATATTTTCTTTAGTAGGGATAAAGCATATGCAGAAAATGGCAGCTGATTTAAATTTCTCCCTGTTAAAATAAATTGTACATGGGGCTAGTGGTGGTTCCTGGATAAGCTACTGGCCTTACAGACACAATTTAGCATTCCACTGATACTTATTTTATGAGCAGATCTCAAAATAACCCTTATTCTATTCAAAGTGTGCACTTGTGTGTATACGCACAAACCCCCAACAATATAACGGTGGTAGGAACAACCACAGGTTTTGTTGGAGAAGCTTTTTTTATTTTTCCTTTTCTTATATTTAAACCCTAGCTGTGCAATTGCTTCATCTAGTTGAATTGCACAGCTGAAGCTGCACTGAGCCCAAGAGCGCTTCATCCAGTTGAAAGCTCCGCAGACTCACAGGGACTCAGCATAGCTCAGGTATTTATCAACTATCAAAAGCAACAGCAAATTAAGAATAAACCACATTATTCTCCTCAGTATTTTTGAGTCAGAATCAATTGGTCTTGCCCAGTACTGGGGCCCAAATGTAGATCCCCAGCTAAAATTACGCCGCTGAAGAGCTGTGAGTCCCACAGTCACAATTCCAGACAAGTGAGCCACTCTTTTCACTGTGCTGCTGACAGCAGGAGCCACACAACAATATTGCTGAAATCCACATTCATGCAGCACAAGGGAATAAAATGCCACACAAATCCTCTTTTCTGCAGGGTCTGGTGATACCATTGTTCAGGTTAAAACTGCCATGAGAAGACCCTTCAAACGAGGCCAGGGTGAAAGAGTGGAGAGAGTAAAAAGCATCGTGAGCTCACCCAGGTGTCCCAGCCAAGTGGCTCCTGCCAAACCCAGTCTTTGGTCCTCCAATAAATATATTTTTAAAACACCTCCTTTGCACTTCCTTTGGGTTCTCTTTCTATACACATAATCCGAAGGTAAATAGTCACCTGTTCCTCTCTAAGATGAAAATACAAGATGAAGATACAAAATGAGGTCTGAGCAGGTTGAGTTAGCTGGGAGGCATTTCCTCATCAGTGTAAGCTGTGAGCAGGGCAATATGGAAAATAAAAGTAGAGAAATGGGACCTTGGCAGTGGCAAGAAGTGTAGTTTAAGAGCAAAAAGAAGACAGAAACAAATGCAATGAGCTGGTCTCTGGTTAGGACATCAGTGCATAGCCTGACCTCACTCCAGCTCCCCAGCTAAACAAGCTGCAAAAACTCTTTATAAGTGAACTATAACTCCACAACACAAACACTTCATTCTCTTATTCCTAAGCATGGGAGATGTTTAAAAAGTATCTGCCTTACCAGGCTGCATCCCCTGTCCAGCACCAAGGGAGGGAGAAGAGGTCTTGCCCTGCCAGCTTCAGTTCACTGCCTTGCTCTGAAGTGCCTGCGTCGAGCACAGACCTCGCTGGCGTCACTGCCATGTGGATTTGCCATTTCCCAGGCGTTTTACCTGCTGACATTATGACTGCCAGCCTGTTTGTTTTATTAAACCGTGCTCCTACTCTTAAGCTACCATCCAATTACTGCTCCCAATTACTCGATGTTCAAGAGCAGACATTAATTACAGATGCCTGCAAATGAGGCTGCTGCCTGCTGAACTGCACAGAGCTGGAACATCCAGGACCAGTCTCTCCTCTGGGAGAAGAAACAGAGATTCCTCACCTCAGTGATGGATTAAGAGTCCTGAGCATGAAGGGCAGGTTAGGTGAAACAGACAATGAGCATCATAGCCTCAATGCCCAGATTTCAGCAGCCCTTTTGATCCCCCAAGTATCCACAGCAATAAAAATCCATTTTTCCCTATGGGATTCAACAAAATACAGCACCAGTTCAAGCGTGGGGATGTTAACCCAGAAATCTCTGGGATTAAGGGCACACACCAGCCACAGCAGCCAGCACTGCATAAATGCCCATGAGTTTTAAGCGCCTTTGACAAAGCACTCAAAATCAGGAGGATGAAGACCCCAAACTCAAACGGAGAAATGGCTGAATACCATGGCCCTTCAAGTACAGGTCACTTTATACCAAGAACTGAGCTATCCAGGCATATTAACAACAGACCTGTGAGGTTAAGACCCAAAACAATTCCATGTGAAGAGCCTAGGGACAGTGTGAGCCTTCGGGTAGGGCATGGAATGCCCGTCTGCCTTCACACAGTGGCCTCTGCAGACAGCAGCATAACAAGTTATTTCGCAACTCACATTGCTCAGATTTAATAATCCCCCTAGTGCAAGACATCCTTCTGTTGGATTTGGAGAAAGATCCTGTAAACTCTGGCCTCTTTTTTTCCTTTCTACAAATATATCTCTATTGCACAATGCACTGATGCAGTGCCACTTGCATGAAACAGCAATATGCAGGAAGGAAACAGTACTTCACCATGATTACCTACTTATTTTTTAATTGAGTATTAGATTTTTTTTCTCAAAAATCTCTTTGCATGGTGCAGTGCACTTTCAAAATGTTTCACTAACAGCATTGCAGAACTCAGTCCTGACAGCTGAGAAGATCAGTGCTAGACTTCTAAATACAAGAGGAAAAATGAAAAGGTGAACAACTCTTCTCTGTGTTTCACTTTTGCTCCCAGACCTTGCCAAAAACAGCTTTTGAGAAAAAATCCATGTTGTAGTACTGGGGCAGGGAACACCATGGTGGCTTGAACTGCTCAGAACAGGGACATGTCTGCATGGGGACACAGGGAGCACGTCCCACATCTGGGACAGTGTCAGTCAAGTACTGTGGAGGAGCAGAACATACGTCTATAACCCACAATGTATTTCATATTAAGGGCAGCAATTAAATCAATTAGTGGTCACCCAGTGAGCTGCTACTTTACAGAAGTTCATTTTAAGCAGCAGTACCAACTTCCAGCACGGTTTAGAATAAGAAGGTGCCGCACAAGCATACACATGCTTGTGCCATTGGGAAATTGGGAATGGATGCATAGGCTTCTGCTGCAGGTGGCTTACACCAAACACTTCATTAGTACCAGATAGGTGGATCTCAGATTCCAAATGAAACACACACATCCCTATTTACAGTGATTCAACCCAAAAAAGCCATTCCTCCAACTAAAATGCAAGTGTCACATCCTTTTTTCTCTGCAGTAAGTGCAGATCACATAGATGATCACTGCAAAAGCCAGAAGCGACTGTGCTGGGTACCACACTGTCTAATTACTTATGTGACAAATTATCAACTCAAAAATCAAATATCTGCACTGCTCCAAGCTGAATTTTTTTTTTCCATTTTGCATTTTTTCCAATTAACATTTAAAAAAAAACGTAATTCACTGCTTGGAGCAGCACAGACACTTTCTTTTTTAAACACAGTAACAAATTTCAAGCCTATTTCCCACAGCACCATCAAAGAGCTCATCGCTGCCAATACCAAGAAGTCTGGATCTTTTCGTGTCTGGGAATCAACTCCTAATTTTAAGTTTTCACAAAGCCTATTTTCTTGTTTTTGAGAAACTTGCCCCATGCTGAGCTCTAGTGACTCATCCCCAGACATCTCTGACTTGCAGCACCTGAACTGACTGCACCCATGAAACACCTTGTGACTAGGCAAAACTACAGTCCCTGCGTGGGAAAGCAGGGCAAAGGAGATTAACTCAAAAAACAGACAAAAACTGCACGTTCCCAAGTTACTTTTTCTTCTGGAAATGTGGAACTGAGCAACTGCTGGGCTTGGCTGACATAGGGATGTTGAGGTGATGCTCAATCTCGTGAGATCCAGCCAGCTGCATGTCTGCCCTGTTTTCCTAAATCCTAAACACTCTTGCTCCAATAGCAAAGCTCTGACAATGCTTTACAATAGGGAGGCTTGTGCTTTTCTCTCTACACTTGTTTTTTGTTTTAAAGAAATGTCTCAAAATATTTTCTCAGGGAGTGTTTCTGCTGAAGGGAATTGGGGAAAACATGAGCAGACACTTGAGGTAGACAGGAACCACCCACTCACAAATCTCCTGTTTCAGAGGTGCACAGCTGAAGCTCCAGTTGATGATCTCTCCTCCCCAGTCTAGAAAATTTATTAGAACAAGTGTTTTGGTAATAAAACAAATGCTTTTCACCAATCCTATAGTGTTTTTCTAGTGGTAAAGCTAAAGTGCTATGAAAGTTACTATCATTTAAACCTCAGTTTCTGTATAACTCATCATTCCTTGCTATTCTGCCAGTCAGAAGTTTCAGAAGGTTAACCAGTTTGCAAAACAAGCAGAATCTATCAACAAATTTTCAGCTTATTTTGTAGTTAATACATTGAAAGGGCAGAGTTCTTTGTTTCCTTACATTTGTGTTTTCAAAGGCCAGGCAGGAGGTGGTACCTCTGCACAGCAAAACCAGGGCTGAGTGCTTTTTGCATCTGCTCCTACCCCAGGAGTGATTCACAACTGTTTGTGTTGAGAAATCATGAGAAATGGTTAGTGTGCAATCACTTCCCCTGGCAGCATCAGCCCAGAAAACAGAGCCAACCCTGTAACCAAGATAGCACCTCACTGAGACACCAAAATATGAGCTCTGTGCACACCTTCCAACCTCCTGAACCTCCTGAACCAACATCCTGTGTGTGATGGAGCTGCGCTAGCACCTCTCCTTCACCTGTGTCTTCAGAGAACCTTATCACTGGTACAGATGCAGCTGTGCATCTACCTCATAAAAAGGAGAAAAAAGTTTAATTCCACTGTATTTGCATACGCTGTGTATAATATAATGTATCTGCATTCCCAGATCGCCAGCCATTGCTGTGATTAGCACTGTACAGCTCAAACCCACCAGTGCAGTAATCAAGCAATGCTCATGCTGCATAGTCCAGCTCAATTATAAAAAGAAATAAACCTGCAAGAAAAGCATCACAGTGAAATACCAAATTTCTCTGTAATTGCAAGCCTCCTTGCTTTGTGAATTCATACCTCATGTCCATTATCTACTCCCATTCCTGCCTCCGGAGGCACGCAGGCAAGTATCACTAATAGATTCAGTTTCCCCAAGTGCTCCCTCTCGATTCATCATGCAACAGGGACTCTTTTTTTAATAAACCACATCTTAGCAAAAGGAATATCTCCATATGTATGTCATCATCAGGGTAGATGAAGAGAGTCAATCGTCATTTTTAAATAGGCCAAGAGCAGCAGCTGCAAAACATGAAGCCACTAACACTGTCCATGCTACTGCTGGTTTCTCCATCAGAGGTGGGAGGAAGAGCATTTGAACCAAGAAGGGGAATGTTTTCTGCATTGGTGCCCCAAAACTGAGGGGATGGGAGATACCAGCTACTCAAAGCATCTTGCTTCAGAACAAAGCAAAATAAAAAAAACTTGATTCAGTGTGTAAACAGAGGAGAACAGGTAACTTTTTGAGACAAACATACTTGGACACCAAAAGTCCCTTGAGTTCTCATTATCAAGGGGATGAAGCATCCCAAATCTCACTGAAGAGATGGACAGGGTGGGATCCTGCACTGGGACGGGCACAACAGCGGCTCTGACCTCATCAACCAACCCCAGCTTTATTCTACCATTTCCTGGAGGAGGCAAAGGAAAGATCCAACACAGGTAGGAGCAAACAAACTGATACTGCCACCCATAAACAAAGGAAGCATTTTTTGAAGGCAGCATCTAGGTAGACCTGATGGAAATAAGTTACAACAAAAACAACAACAACAAACCCCTCCAGAAGTCTGAAGAAACTATGGCACTGACTAGAAGCAGTATCAGAGGAATTCAGCAGGTGGCCATTTTCCCCCACTATCACCAGTACACCCTTCCTAGGTTGAGGCAGTCACTCCTACTGCAGATAAACTCCCTTCTCCAGGGCCATCCTGACAATATTAAATTTTTCAGAAAGCCCTGAAGAATCAAGCCAGCTCATCTGTGTGAATCAGCAAACTCACCTGTCTGCAAGACCCCTTTTCCATCGGGTTTCAACACCTGGGGGGGTGGGAGGGGGCCTGGCTGCACATGAAAATCCATGGAAAAACATTATATATATGTGTATCCTAAATTATTCAACTTCCAAAACAGTTTCTCTTTCTAGTTGTTGCTGCTCTTTGAGAAAGTATAGGGGTCCTTAAGCCCTTTTGACTAGAAATACATATAAACAGCTGAAAACTTGCATTTTCTCTGCACCTGAACTCATCTCCAGGCCTCAAAAGCTCCCAGCTTTTCCTCAATGAAAGTTATTCCTGCAGCTGGACCAGGCAGCCCACACTGAGTTTATCATGTTGCTACTTCATGTGCATATTCACCAAGACTCTCGCGAGCTTCTCAGAACACACACACAACTTTCAAGATGGCAGTTGGAGATAAAAAAACAGCAGTATCAGCACTGGTCACTGGCAGCAATGCCAGGAGGAATGGAGGGACATAGGAGCAGCGCTGGGTACTTCCAGGAGGAGGGATGGAGGGACACCAGGGAAGTGCCTGGTACCCATCCCACCTGGTTTCTCCTTGTTCAAATTGTAACACATGCTACTAAGGGTCCTAAAAAGGCTGTTTTCTTGCATGGAACATGACCCCTTCCTCCTACAAGCTACAGGGGTCTGCCTTCTGTCTGTGTCAGGGCATATTAACACGACAAATGGCCTTTTTACTGACACTATACACTTACACACACTCATACAGGAGAAAGAGGGATGCTGGTTAGGTGACATCTTTTGACTTCAGATCAACAACCACCCCCACAATTTAAACACTGCTAATGTTTAAATTTAAGTCTGTCAAGTCACTGACAACCAACAGTCGTAAAACAGGTATTTAGGCCAGAAACCTTTGGCCGAATGCTGGATTTCAAGATTTTTCACACCAAATAAGCAGCTGAGTTTTCATGGTACATGAAGGACAGGAGGATTCCCCTGTACCAGGAGGACAGCTCACCACTGCTCTTCTCCAAGGGACTGTGTCTGATGTGCATGTCAAGGTGGCACTGCCAGGACATGTTTCTTTGCCAACAGGACTAAAACACTATGCACACATAGAATTCAGTATTTAAAGGACAGACCAGCAGTTTTTGTTTGCGGACTTAAGTGAGTTTTTGGTCAGTCTGCAAAATGTCACCCTGAGCTGCCTCTGCACCAATTAAAATTTGCATTTTCCCATAAAGGCACAGGGCATCCAGTTCTCCTCAGGCTCTCATGTTAAGAGGGGAAATCAGGGATACACATTTAGGTGAGATACCAGGAAAAGTGTCTTCACTCAGAGCCCCAAGGCTGCCAGAGTTCCATGAACATTTGGACAAGGGAAAACCCTCTCAAGGATGCACAGGGTAGGATTTTTGGGGTGTCCTGTTGGACAGGAGTTGGACTTTATGATCCTTGTGGGTCCCTTCCAACTCAGGAGATTCTATGACATTGGTTACAGGGCCCTCTTATCCACTGGTTCAGGAACTGGAAGGCAGCATGCAAGGCAGGGCTGCAGAAGGAAAAATATTTGCTGGCTAGGACAGCTGAAGCTGGACCTGAAAGATTTTTATCCTTCCATGAACCAGCCTCTTCCCAATGACAAACAACTCCTAAAACTCCCCAGGAATGGTTACCAGCTGCATGTTTCTCATTTTCCAAGTGCCTGGCTCAAGGCACAGAGGCAGAAACCGGGGCTGGAACATAAAACACTGCATCATGCTCCATGTCAATCGGATAAAACCAAACCACCCTTCAGGCCGTCCTGGAGCATCCAGACCATCTCATGAGTGAATTGCAAAGACCAGCTCATGCTTTTGACTCATTTGCACACAGGCGTTGCAGATGAATTTGGGTGGGAATTATTAATCCTGTCTTCAGAGCAGAGTTTGAATAACAGGGAAGAAACACAGCCTGGAGCCCTGGAAACAACAGAATGGGACTGTCCCCACTTAAACCCTGCTCACTCTCATATTCAGCGATACACAGGTCCTAGAGGTGAAAAGTCCCTATGGAATTATGCTCCAAGGCCACACCAGCACGGGAAGGCAAAGAGATGCTGTGGGACTAGCAGCAGCACACACCATCTTCTACCTCCAAGGGTTTGGTTCTACAATTCTACTATAAAGCCACGTGAGCAGCTTACTTATTTATTTAATTAAAAGCCTTTAATTATCTCTCTCTCACACACACATTCCATGGGGTGGGGGAAGGAGTGGAATAATCAGCCTACAACCAGTGACCCAAGGGTTCAAAGGAATTGCAGTTTTCATAGAAATAGCTATGAAATAGCTAACTATTTCTCGTTAGAAATAGCTAACTAGCCCAATTCTTCTTCCTCTGCTTTTGAAGTGTACTCCCATCCCCTGGTTCAAGCCATGGCGTGTTTTGCTGTAGTTATATCTCAGGCTGAGCTGACCCCTGTAAGAAGGACTCAATTTTGACAGAGCAAAGGATCCTCCCTCCACACATCTGGGCTCCAGGTTTCCTGAAGCAGCCACAGAGGGTTATTCCATGGTGTGACCCTGTCTGAAAGCCAGGCTGCCATCCCATGGCGCTCACTCTCACCAGCAGATGGATTGGACTGCTCCCCAAAAATAAACATGTGGGAGGGAAGCACCCAACACTGTGGCCGTGGCCATGCAACCAGGCAGCCACGAAGTTCTCCCACCTCCTGCAAGGAGAAATGCTCTCCTGAGCTGCTCATTTTCCTGCATCCTTTAGGCACTGCATTGAGATCAGGGACATACAAAATTCTCAGTCCCCTCCAAAAGCACCAGAGTTCAAGTGCTGTGAGACTTTATAAATTATAAATGACAAACCAGTGCTGTCAACATTTACTCTGAGCACAGCAGCTAAAGCAAGCTGGCATGGGAATTTGTTTAAAAATCCTGGATCAGAAATGCAGCAGGGTCTGGAGAAGCATGCCCTGGAAGAATACAATTGCTTGAACACGCCCACCAAGCCCACACAATTTCCCTCTCTGGGAAACTGCTTCGTTTAAAAAAACTCATTCATTAAAAAAAAAAAAAAGAGAGAGGGAAAAAAGAAAGATTTAGTCCATCTGCATGACCTACATCGACAAAATTTAAAACACTGGCTTTTAATACACAATGTGAGTAGCATTACACAAGCAAAAACTCACATAAACAGAAAACGAGCGTAAACAACCGACTGAATGTAAAGAAACTAATAATATTAATCTGGATTAAGTACAAGCCATAAACATTCCTACCTAATCCATCCGATGGACAAAGATAAATCCCTGCTATGCCACATCCTACAGTTCTTTGCAATTTAAGAAACCACAATACTGATCAAAACAGTAGTAGATAAGACATATAAAGGGAAGTCTTTACGCAATGATGCCTGCTTAATCTACACAAGATTACAGCAATAGGCAAGCACCAAGAAAACAGAATAATCATTGCAAAAGATCCCCAGGCCCAGACTGCAATTTCTACTCCTGGTGCAAAGCTTTTTATTGAACTTCCCTGGAAAAATACACGACAGCAACAAATACAGCTCCAAGCCTGAACAACCTGAGTATCTCTTATTCCTTAAAGATCAAGGAAAATTGCACAGAAGTTAGAAGGAAACCGACAGATCTGCAGTGGAGTTTAAAAATACAAAGTAAGGTTTATGATAGGAAATTATTTGCATTCACAGGGCTGCTGCAGGGACCCTCACACTGTCCTATTAAAGCCCTTAGATTTATCACAGCTTCCCAGGAATGTAAAAGCAGCTCCAGCAAGTTCAGACACTGACTCAGTGTGGCACACCAGTACAGCTCAGGTCTACCTCCCCACTGCAGCCCCACCCACACATGCCTCCATCCACAGAGGGGTGGGAAGCTCCCACTAGGAGAAGGGATCTCTGGCCTGGATCCCTGGAGAGGGCCAGAGCCTTTCCACCCAGCATGGACACAAGATCTCTGAGCATCATCCATTTCTAGGGCTTTTTCCAAGAAATAGGTGAAATATGGCAGTAAGGGGCTGAAGAGAAATCCACTTGGCAGTGACACAGGTACTGTCATGGTTCCCCCAAACGAAGAGGCTCTCCGCACATACCCTTCATCTGGGAACACGAGGAAAGACATTTGAGGAGAAACTCCTAGTCACACGCTGTGGATACTCAGCCAACACTTCCACTGAACATCCAAGGATGAAGAGCCTGAGGTTTACCTTCTGATCCCAAAAATTCAAGACTGCTTTGAGATGCTAAATAACTGCTGGTGAAAACCTAGTACAGAGCCACTGCCTTCCATGAGGAACCCTTTGGTAAACACAACTTTATTCCATCATGTTACATGCCACATTCACAACATCATCATCATCCACCTATCAATGTATCATGGCACACAGAGCATCCAAACAAGCTACACTGGCAGAGCAACACTTTAATGAATGCGTTTGTGGACATGGCTGCTCTCCACATCCTCACCAGCCTATGTCCCATCCATCAAGTATCTGCTCAACAAGCAGTAAACGGGGCAGTAAGAGACTTTGTTTTACCGCTTTCTGAAAATCAAATACTCTCAAGTGAAAAATACCATGGATGCTCATGCAGAGCAAACAGGCACTTGTCAGGGAGATAATGGAGTCAGGAGCTGTAGGTTTGGAGTACCATTGCCTGAAGCATTTTTAGGCTTCAGTAACATACAATGTTTGGGAACAGGCCAAGAGGAGTCCTTACTCCTGAGGACTGCTGCATTCCATGAAATGCTTTGCTTCTTTTAAGATTATTTGTTTTAACTTGCAATTGTGAGATCAGATGAAAACACAGGTAATTCTTGCTCTTGCAATATAAATTGATACAGGAAATAACGAACGTGTTTATACTAGGAAAAAAAAAAATCATCCTTCTCTCTATTTCATATGGCTCTAATTGAGTTTTCAAGGTAAGGAGCATGCACTATGTTTATCCTGATATTTACCTTCCGCAGCAGATTACATCTGTCCATGGGAATCCTAGAAAATCCTCACCTTTGTTATTAAGACCACGACAGCAGAGATACACAAAGGACTCCACTGCCTTTTAAATCCCACCCAATGCTCAAAGTTGCCCCAGAAGTGCAACTGAAGATGCAAGATGATGTAAATTATTAACGTCAAGAGTACCAGCATCACTGACATGTAACACCCAACCCTAACGACCACCACAATGCTGCAGGAATACCTTCAATTCATAAAAAATATGGCTGAAGCAGCCATTAAAAAACAACCTACTTGAAGCAAAGGGAGAAGATCCTGGGATAGCAACACATGAGTTAGCTAATTTTGAAAGGAATTGCACTCCACAGCACCACAACAGTAGCACCAGCCAGGGCAGAGCCCTTCCGCATCCCTCATCCAGACCCAGCATATTATCTGACCTGTAAGACCTTACAAGGATTATTTTTACGTATCTCAACTGTGAATAAGAATCACTAATTCAATGACCATCCCTCCAGATCCAGCAAACTAAGGCAAGCAAAATTCACCATGTCTGAAAAGTCTTCAAATCTGAAATGGAAAGAGCAAGGTAAGGCAAAAATGGGGTCTGTGGTACTGTTCAAAAATAAGATTTTCATGGAATAGTTTGGATTGGAAGGGACCTACTTTGCTTTGCTTCTCCAGTATCTTAACTAAATTAACACATAGAATTATAACTGAAATAGCATAACATGTACCCCAGAATTTGAGCAATCTCTTAAGAAATTTTCTCTTCACCGCTAAACACACAATTCTTGAATTACCATTTACACTGCCACAGAGAGAAAAGGGCTGCCAGACCCTGCCCAAAACCAGCTTCCCCAAACCAGTGCAAAAGGATGAATAAGTTCCTTTTCCCCAAAAAAACAGGGAAGTGAGGACTTGGGACATTTGCAGCTGCAGCACTCAGAGGCGGTCAAGGCGGATTTTAACTCATTCCATTTTAACTCATGGAGTCATTTTCATTACAAATGGTGCCTCGCTGGAAATAGGAAAAAAAAAATAAGCCTTGGTGGAAAATCCAGTAAGAGCATCAATTCCCAGTGGGTCACGGTGTTTTCCTGAGCTAGAATTCAGAGGAAAGCAAGATGCATGGACAGGAAAAAGCCCTAGCCTGACTGATGCCAGACCACAGCATCCACATTTGTCCCATGGGTGGGTGAGCAGGCATTGGCCTGTGGAGCCCAAAGCACTTCCCCGCCAGCTCTTCCCCGCCATATCTCCTTCCTCCTCCTCCTGCACAATGGACTCCGGGCAGAGCTAGGGTTCCCAGCTCGGCCACGGCAGCCCGGGCAACCCCGCCCCAGCCAAGGGGGACACTGGGTGCCAGCTCCCCTGAGCTGTGTGTCCCTATCCTGCTATCCCCATTTCTTGCCTCCTGCAAAATCTACCTCAGGCTGAGCCTCAGCCTTTTGACTTCCAGTACTCCATGTCACACACAGCCCCACAGAGCGCTCGCACACGAGCCGCGCACACACACACTGAGCACACACAGATGCACCGGATTCGGTCAGGGCAAACACGCACTGGCATGTCAGATACACCGTACGCACACACAGTGCAAACAGACACGCTGCATATACACGCACAGTACATACATACACACGGTGCACACCGAAACACCACGCACACTCACCCGGTGTGCACAGTGCACACACATGCACAGCTTGCACACGCACTGCGTATACACGCAGTGCTCACACGCAGAGCTCACAGCAGCCACACCACCCACCCCCAGTACAAACTACACACACGGGGTGCTTGTGCAGACCACGCGTGCTCACTCCAACACCCCACGCACACGCACTCTTTGCACGCATAGGCACGCTGGCCGCGCACACTTGCTGTGCAGACGCACCTTGCGCGGACGAGCACACGCAGTCACACAGTGCACAACCACACACGCGCACATGCACGTGCACACCCGCACAGAGACCGCGGGCGCGCACCGACTCGCCGTCTGCGGACACGCGCACACGCGGACACGCGGACACGGACCCGCCGCGCAAAGGCCTCGCGCGCTCCCCAGCGCCGCGCA
>VXBS01007054.1:21332-61968 GCA_013400255.1 Sitta europaea | reverse complement strand
CGGCTCCCCCGTCCCTCACGTTTCCCTCCCGCGGGCGGCGCGGAGCGAGCGCCCGGAGCGCCTTCAGGAGCGCGCCACAACAACAGCCCGGCAGCGAGGGGCTGAAATAACGGGACTGCCGCCTGTTCCTGCCACCGCCACACACCCCCGCCCGGCCAAGCGGGTGGGTGGGCGAAAATTTGGCGCCACACGGCCCTGGTAGGAAGAGGGCAGGAAGGGTCCTGCCCGCCGGTACCGCGGGCGGCAGCACCGCTCCCCCTCCTGCCGTGACCTAGATTTTAAATACTCTTCGCTGCCTCCCAGAGAAAGTCGTGGCCCAGCTCTGAAGGGAAACACGGGGTGAAGAAGCAAGGAGGACTGTATAAAGAAGGGAGGGGGGTGGATTGGGGTTTTCTTTATGCTGTTATTATATTCTTCATTTTTTTAAGCATAAGGCCATTCGGAATCGGACAGATACTGCCTCAGTCTGTGGCAAGCCAAAAGAGTGACGATGGAGGTGGCGAGCGCCTGGTCAACAAGAAATCCCCTCACCAAGGAGCCCGCCCTGCCCCTGATCTGGAAACCTGCACTTCCAGCATGGACTGGATTTTCCTCGCTTGCAGCCAAATTAGAATCAGTTATTTTCGTCAAGCAGAGCTGTCCAGCTCTCCCTGCTTCGTACATCAGAGCAAAACACACTGCCCAGTGCCTCTTGAGCACTTCCAAAGACTCCAGCAAGGCTGCTGCCAGCCTGCCCAGCTCAGGAACCAAATTCCCCTCGTATATTTGCACAATTCTAAAATACGCCTGCCACCAAGGCATCTCCATTTGTCTCCCAAAGAGAATTAAGGTCTCAGGCACATTATTCTGCTTGGATTAAGAGCAACTGTTCTGTCTCTTCATCAGCAGATAATACCTGAGGCTGATGCACACCCTGGTTGGGATGGCTCCATCACCATGCTCAGCCCTCACTGGTACCAAACTAGCAATAGCCACTCACACACTGAGGGCAATTGTGTTATACGGGAGCTAACAATACCCAGATTTTTAGAACAAATTAACATGTTCTCACAGCTATTTGCCCGTTCTCCTTTATGCATCTATGACACTCAGCTCTGCCAAGAGGAACGGGGCACCTTCCCTTTGTCTCAGTGTTGAGACCATTTGCAAAAACCTCCTTAATGAGAGGGAAACCAGATTTTTTTTTTTTTCCTTACATCTGGACTAGTTGGTGATTTCCTTGGACTTAGATGAGCACATCTGATTAAAAAAAGACAGGGTGGGAAAGGTGTGGCTGCTCTAAGTCACTGCTCCTACATTAGGGACAGGTAGTTCCTTTGAAACATGCTCTGAAGCTCTGACTTCAGTCCCCAGCACAATAAACTAACACATTTTAATAGCCCAGGCAGTGAAGGAGCATCAGATGTTCAGTGCTGACCCACCACAACTGCTGCCTTTGCTACTGTTCACCCATGGGTGGCCTTAAAAACTGCCAGAAGAGAAACACCAGTCCAATGGGCTTCGAGGAGAAAACCACAGAGCAAAGAAAATACAATTTTTGGTTGGCAACAGCTTCTTGCAACTAAGAAAAACAAGCAAACAAACCCACACTGCTTCATTGTACACCACACACAGCAGATTACATGGAGGAGAGACCAGGGCAACAAAAACTTCGCATCAAAGTGGTGATTTAACACCACATAGTGCATCATCCACTGCACTCAGATCACCAGATGATCCCCAACTCCATCTGCCAGCAGCTGAGAACAGAGAGCAGCAGCTTCTGCATTTTGTATTCCCAGGTGAAGCATTTATCCACAGGGAGTAGTAATGCAAGCTGCCAACGTGTGGAGGGCAAAGGATGCTGTCACCTCTTCAGACCCCAAACAAATGGCTGAGATCTTTATTGGCTTCAAAGATAAAGGAAGAGAAACTGAAAAGTTGAGTTATCAAATGCAAAAAGAAGCATTTGGTCTATGCTATGACAGCCTGGAAAACATTCTTCTGGGGCTTGGGGATCTAAGCCTACACCAAAGCAATTTTTTATAGGGAGCAGAAAATACGTGGAAAAAAGGAACCCAAACCCACCACTCTTGTGCACATGGAAATATAACCATCACCACCACACTTCTGCTGGAAGTCTCTGGCTTAGCTTCTAACTTTTTTTTCCTACACAGCCCTGAACTGACCTCTGAAATCCCATAGGAAGTAATGGAAATTTCTTAAATTCTTCACTATAAGAACAGTTTGCCCTGTGCCAAGCCTGGATTGCAACTATTTAAAGAACTCTCCCAGTTACAGCTGGTTTAAGTTGCTTTATTAGCCATTTAGAGACAGAGAACTGTTTTAATAAATCAGGATTTCTTGGTATTTGCCTGCTGGATATAGGAACAAGGACAGGAATTATATTCATTTTAGGCATGCATTTGGGGTCGCTAAGGCAGAGGCTGTTCCTTGCAAGGCGAAAGGCCACTGGGAGCGCTCAGATCCTGATGGATTCGGTCAGTGCAAACCAACTGGGTCATGGAGGACAATGCCAAACCATGTCCTCTGCCTGGGTAACATGTAGGCACTTGCAAGCAGCTCAGCAGGACACACTGCAGCATCCTAGGAGCATCCAGATAGCAGATTAAATCCAGCTCAAATTAAGTTCTTCATAGAACAGATCTTTGTAAGGTGATCCAGCATTCTGTAGGCCTCACAGGATTGATCCTGGCAGGATTTGTTGTAAAACAGGGCTCCCAGTTCCCGTACTAGGGAACACTGCCCAGAACATTACAGGCACAACAATAAAAGGCACAGAGCTCTCCTCTGCTCAGCTTTTCCAGTGAGGAATTCCCAATCTAAACAATGCAATTATGCATCACACTGGTGCTGTCCTCCCTCCCCCAATGCAAGCAGGATTTAAAATGAAGAGAAATACTCGAGATTACACCAAGTTCTAGGAAAACAAAAAAATTAAGCTGTCCAGATGAATCCTTTATCCATCCTGTTCTAAATGAGCATATACGTGAACAAACAACAGGCACAATCCATTTCTGTGTCACACTCACACACTTTGCAAACAAGTCACAGTCTCCATTGCAGCAGCAGCCATTTCACAAGAGCAAACAAGGTGGGAGGAGAGCAGGTGGCTCAGTTTTGCCAGCTCCTGGCCCTCTGCCCTTGGCTCCTCTTCCTGCTTTGCTGTCACCATCAGCAGTGCTGATTTGGCTGTGAGCAGAAGACAAGAATGAGGAGGAAAGGAAATCTTCCTTTGACTTCTCAAGCTTTGTGTTCCTGTAAAATGGTGATTCAGAATTAAGATATTGCAGGTTAATGATTCACCCGGAAGAAAATGATGCATTTCTCCCTTGCCCACCCCTCTCTCCAGCACAGAATTCACTGCTGAAAAAGCCTCTGACAGACTGAACAGCAAACTCAAGTAATTTTCATTAAGGTCTAGAACACCCTGCACTGCTTTCCTTCAACTCACGGTGTGCACAGTGAAGACAACCTGGAACATCTACACTCACCTGGCTCTGTATCAAGTATTTAACCAAAGATTAAATCTAGTCCAGCCTAGACTATAACACTCTCCAAAACCAACCATTGATTCATTGCTGAGATAGTTATTAAAGGACCAAGGAGCACCCTCCATAGCTAAAGAGACTGATTGATTTAGGTACTGGAATCGCACTTGGCATCAGGGCAGTTCACCTCCAATTTTGCTATGTTCAAACTGCTTCTCCCATCCTTTTCTTTGTGGTTTTCTTCTAGGGAGATTTCTTTTGTTGGCTGTAATTTGTAGCCTTTAAAGGCTGCTGTTGCTAAACTAAAACCTTGTGTTCTTTCCCGTGGGCAGAAGAATCCCAATTTTTAGCCATTAGATCTTTTTGGTACTGGGCTGGCTTCATATGGATCCCTTTTGGGCAGATGGGGAAAGCAGAGGGGGTGGCTAGAAACCAAGACTGTACATCCAGGAATTCCCATCCCACCTGCAATCTGGTTAATTGATACAAAAAAGCTCCCGTCATGGGTTTCATTGATATGTATGAAGCTGATGTTCATTTGAATCAGTGTCTTGCAGCAGAGCAGGCAAGCTCCAAGTGAAAGAGGAATAAAACAGAAGAGGAGCTTCAGTTGTCTCCAGGCTGTGTGCCAATGCAGGGAAGAACAGCTCCTGGAGAGTCAGCTTTGTTTAGACTTAGGGCTTAGAGTCAGCACGTAAAGCACATTTCTGCCAAGATGCACCATTAAAGATTAGAGGAGGTCAGCTGCAGCCTGCAGCATCCAGTGTTCGTACAGTGAATGTTTCTACATTAACAGAGAAATACCTTTCCTCTCAAGTATGAGTAGCCACATGAGTGGCTGCACTGACAGGATCTAGAAAGAGCTTAACAAATCCTGAAGAAGAGATTACAGGTGATACTGTGAATATAAGCAGTGAAGGCTCAGGAAAAAGCAGAGTCAGTGTGGCATGAGCCTGACACCCAAAAACAACCCAAGAAACTGACTGAACCATAGAAAAAACCATCACAGGAGCTTCAGACTGTCCACCCTCATCTCTATCACCTCAAGAGCTCAACCCTTCTTCCAAGCATTTACCAGGATTTCATTTCCCTGCAAGCTCAGTAAAAAACTAAAACCAGAGGAGTGTGCTCACAGACAGCTCTTAACACCCTACCCCTCTTTATGCTGCCAGAAAGTCCTATGTTTGGGCAGCAGGAAGAAGTTCAAGCCCTTGTGTCAGCCTCCTAAGACAAGCAAGACCAGCCAGACTGGCCAGAGAGGCAGCTGTCCCTTCAGCAGGGTACAAGCTCAGCTATGTAGCCTTTCTTGAAATGCACCCAAAAATAACAGTGAGTGCCACCTAAAGACCAGAGCTCCAGTTGGGAGGCAGCCAAGCTGCACTACAAACAAAAGATGTCAGGGGCTGATTTACTCCTTGCATGCATGAGGAGTCAAACTGTGGCCAAGAGAGGCTCTGCCTTCTTCAAATAACACCAGGTAGATGTGTTTTCAACTGTAGCTTCTCCCTAGAAAGTCACCAATTCAGAGAAGAAGATTTGACATACTGTCATGCTTTTGTTGGGCAAAGAGCACCCCTTGGCTTCAAAACGCTTAGAGCTCTTTGGTATGAAGAAGGATAGTTTCAAGATCAGGGTTTATTTAGGACTAATGTGTACCTAGCAGTAAGTTTGAGGCAGATACTTGACAGAGAGCATTTGGGTCTGCACTAACATATCCCATGTAATCCAAAGGCCAGGAAGCAAATTCATGCAAGCCATGAACCCAACACTAGTCAACAGACAGCAATTGGTGATTGAGGGCTAGACCTGTGCATCAGTGAGGGACACCTGGCAAAACCTAACATTTATTTAAATTAAACTTTACCTGTGGAGAACAAATACAACTTCTAACCACTATTTTTACCACAAATAGGAGCCGAAGCTCTGCACCAACCTCATTCAGCGCTGCGTCCCCTGCCTGACACATCCTTGGACCTTGCAGGGTTTGTCCTGAGCTACTAAACTGGATCAGACTTGTCACTCTGAGTCCTGCCGATGGATGTTCTCAGAACCTAATATGGCACAGCCAAAGCCTGCCCAGAGGCATTTCTACAGGTGCATAATGATTAATTGATGCACATTTCCATATCACAAATTAAAAAGACCTCAACTTGCTTGAAATGCAGTATTATTAACCTCTGAAACTGGCAGTCATGGATACCAGCTTCAAAAAGATTAATATCAATAAGGCAGAATCCCAGAGGATAGCATCCCACTGCTGCCAGATTTCCGGAGCTCAAAATAAGGCATTTTGAGGCTTTTTTAAGGTAGTAACTTCCCATGTTTATTTTATTAAGAGAACCCAAAATGATTCGTATTTCTAGACAGAATTCAAGAGTTTGAGGAGGGTGAGGGGAATAAGATTGCCAAGGAAAGCTGTGGGCATGGATGGAGAGACAGGGAGCCGAGGGCATGAAGCATACTGCCACTGTCACAGTTAATTTCCAAGAGTCTGGAAAGGTTTGTTACTAAAATAAATAACAACTCTGTTAGTTCAGGGCGTTCTGCAGGTCCACTGAGGCTGTACAGTAACAGTGCACACAGTAAATCTCTGGAGCAGGAGATGCAGGAGATGCAGCAGCAGCTTGGAAACACCAATCTCACCCTGCACTCACTGCAGGCTGCACCAGAAAAGCTAATAATCATTAAGCTGCCATCTTTTATTTCTAATTATTTGTGTCCACAGCAGGGTTTCTCTAACCATCAAGCAAAAGGGAAACAAGTCTCAAAGGCATAACTGTTTTGAAGTGGGCTCACAGCTGCCACAGCATGAATGGCTCTCCAAGAACAGTAGCAACTGCTCTGCATGGCCCACAGAGCTGGGAGGGAAAGCATTTCTGTTTAGGCTGGTTTTCAATGTCGGTTTTTAGGTCAAGTAAAACAGCTTTTCTTATGCAACAGAAAGCTCACTTGCTTTGGAGTTTTTGCTTTCATTTAATTAGATGGTAATTCAGAGGGCAGCACTGCTATTCTGAATGCCACAATGAGAACTGTTTTCACTGCTTTACAAAGCAACAAAGTGAAAATACTGAGCTAAGCCAGCCCTAGAACTTGACACCACTGTTGGAGACCATGGTTTCCTCTGGCAGGGTGGGACAAGTGAAAGAGATAGCCTGCTGCCACATTTCCATAGAATCATGGGATTATTTAGGTTGGAAAAGCCCTTCAAGGTCAAAGAATCTAACCATTAACCCATCACTGTCAAGCCAACCACTAACCCATGCCCCTAACTGCCACATCTACACAGATTTTAAATGGGGACTCCATCACTGTCCTGGCAGCCTGTGCCAGTGCTTGACGACCTTTCCCATGAAGAAGTTTTTCCCTAATAGCTACTTAAACCTCCCCTGGCACTGCTTGAGTCCATTTCCTCTCGTCCTGTCCCTTGTTCTCTGCTGATCCCTTCCCGCCTGCCCCCTCCTGTCAAGGAGCTGTGGAGAGACAGAAGGGTCCCCCCTGAGCCTCCTTTCTTCCAGGGTGAGCCGCCTCAGCTTCCCCAGTTGCTCCTGCTGCTGCAGCCCCTTATCCAGCTCTGTTCCTTCCCCTGGACACACTCCAGCCCTTCAATGTCTTTCTTGTTGTGAGGGACCCAAAACTGACCCCAGGATTCAAAGTTTGGCCTCACCAGTGACCAGTACAGGAGGACTGCCCTGGTCCTGCTGGCCACACTACTGCTGGTATGGGCCATGTGTCATTTGCCTTCTTGCCTACGTGGGCTCATGTTCAGGCACTGTCGAGATTAACGAAGAAAATCTGCTGGAAACTTCATTTGTTCGTCCTCTTTGGGCAATGTGTAAACAAAAACTAAGGGGAGACCCAAATTCACAACACGACAAGCTATACAAGGGCTCTGCAAACTAGTGCCCTTCTCCAGGTCACCCATGAATTCTGGGATAGAAAGAAATGTGTATAGATAAAGATAACAGCATGTGGCTTCCAGCGTCACCACTGCCACCATATGAAAAGACAGAGCCCAAACGCAGCCCTTGAATGGATACTCTGCACTTATTGCCACAGACAGAGCTCTGAACAATTTTTCAGCAATGACTTCACCTTGTATTTCTGACAAGCTTTAAATAATGGCAACTTATGTGACTCTCAGCTTGAAGGTCAAGAGCAAAACCCCCAACAGAGGCTCTTCTTGCATTTTCAGCATTTTCCTTTATGGTTTCTGCCCCACAGCTACTCCCAGCTTCCCTCCATGGAAGCTGCTGATGTGTTACTTTCAGGACTGATACCCAACACTTACCAGTTCAGGAGAGGAGATTATATCACTAAAACTCCTATGCATTTTATGTTTACCTATGAGATAAGCTAGGTTTAAAGATGGAGAGGCAATACGAGCCTGCTGTTTTCTCTGCTGAGTGAGGGTCAGGGCTGTCCCTGAGCCAGGGAAACTGTACCACACCTCCTTTGTCTTTGCTATCCCTAACAAGGTACCACGTGGCTTTCTTGTTTGCTGACAAAGACTGACACCAATTATTCTGCAAGCAGCAAATTTCATCTCATCAGGATCAAAACCTCCAAAGCCTGTAACAAGTAGGACCACTAAAATGCAGTTCTCTCTCCTCTCTGCAATACGTGCAAGAAAACAGGCAAAAGTAACATGTAGACTGCTCTGGAGAGAGCAAACCAAGGATTGTCCAGGTTATCAGCATTTCCCAAAGAAGAAATTCACCCTTAATCAGAGGCTTGCGATACAGAGATAGCCAGATGGGAGACTGTTCTGAGGGTCTGCTCACGCAGTGAGCACGAAGACTCTCTGGCCAAAGACCTGCTCCAGGCTACCCTGGCACAGCTGCAGCTGCTGTGCTGGTACAGTTTTGCCTCTCACTCACCCATTCCAACCACCATGCAAAGTGAGCACTCGTATCTTGCTCCACATCCCAGATCACAGCAGCTTCCAGCTGGATATTCCACATGGAGGAGTTTTATTCTGCGTTCAGATGGCAGCTGAGTGTTTGGTGGGGTTGGAGCTCAGCACCTCTGACCAAGGCAGGTTTTCTAGTTAATTAACGATCCTGCTTTTGGAGATTTGGTAGCAAAGCTCATTCGGATCAGGAGTCAGCTGCTCATCTTCCAAATATAATGCTCACTTCTGAGTAAGAACAGGTTTATGCTTGGATTTGATTCATCTCTCCTGCCCCACCATGAGGCATTGTATAATGATGTCAGGTTTAAGAACAAAGCAATCTGTTCCCAGCACCTTCATCTGCTTTCCCTTCCAGTCTTTCATCTATGACTGGCAGCACATGGAATATTCAGGCATGGAACAGAGCTGCTCTAAATGTGCTCAGCCCTTTCACTTACTGGGAGAGGAGAGGGTGTTAATGGGGAAGAGGAGTGATGGAGAGGAGAGGGGAAAATTTGGCAGGAGGATAGTTTGAATTTAAAAAAAAAGTAAATTTAAACTTACTGAAGTTTCCAGAGAACCCAACCTCGATGCAAAGGCATTGCTGCATCCAGAGAAACAGCTTCACCTACCAGATCCCTTCCTTCCCTCCACCCTGAGCGCACACACCTTGTCCTCAGAGGCTTTAATGTACAAACACCACCTCACAGCCAAGTTCACGGCAGGCACCAAACCTTTGCAGGGAAACCATCAGAATCCACCCCACCAGGGCAATTTTCCCCCTGTGCAAAGCAGACTCTCCATGAACACAAACTTTAAACATCAGTGCCTGATGCTCTTCTCCAAGCTCAACACACATTTCCCCTCATCCCCTGCCAGGACAGCCTCAGGCTCCTCTCCATGCCCTGCAAAGGCCCAAATGCACACAGTTTGCAAAGGGCAAGCTGGTCCAGTGCCATCAGAGAGCCCCTTTCACAACTACAGCGCTGACTTGCCACCAACAGATGTGAGGAGACATCCTGGGAAGAACAGGAAGCATTGCTTTCTATCACAAAAATATTTTCCCTTCCATTTGCTCACTTGCTGGCACTTAGTGTGTTTTTATCCCCAGGTCAGTGCCCCACAGCCTAGGCTGGTAGGAAAAACTACTACAGGAGGCTTCTTTGTATTATAAAACACAGCAATTTCCAGGCCAACTAAGTGCTTTTCAATATCCAAAATCTTCACACACACATGAACAATAAATTGTGCTGCTTGACAACAACCAATGCTTCAGAGTTTAAGACAGAATAAACAGGTCAGTTCATTATTTAAATAGGTCCAATCATTAAGTCAAAGCAACTTCTTTCAACCATTTCTGCCCACTGATCTAACAAAGCAATTACTTACCCAGAGATGAGAGAACCAGGCCAATCACACAGGCAAGGCACCAAAATCCATCATGGGGCAATGGAGAGAAGAGAAAGGAGAAGAGACATGGGTTAAAAAGCAGTTCCACCTAAACACGAAAAACCCATGCACCCATCAGAAAAACCCCTCAGCCACAAAGCCAAGTGCTCACACTTGTACCCACACGAGCAAGGCAACAGAGCAAACTTCAGTATCTGACTCCTCCAGAAGTGAAGGTGGAACCATATGTTCACGGTCAGCCACTTCTTAGAAATGTAAACACCAAGCGGGGAAGGGAAAAAAAACCCAAAAACATCAGCTCGGCATTACCTCACGCTGATAATCCAGAGAGCAGTGACGCAGGCACCCCATGCCTGCCAGCCCCCGGTGAGTGCCGCCGCCCGGGCTCGGGGCAGCCGCTGCCGGGCACAGCAGCAGTGGGCTCCGGGGAGCCTGCGGGCTGGCCCCGCGCACTTCTGCGCCCATCCAGCTCCTTGGACTTCAGTAACCTCTCGTGCAAACTTCTGGAGAGCTGGATACAGCCCAGCGCCGCCGGTCCCGGCTCCACAGGGCTCCAACTGAGCCCTCTAGTGGGCTTCAAAAATTCCATAAAACTCCAAGAGCCTTAATTTAATTAACACTCGGCCAGAGGCCTCTAAACCCTAATCCTCTCAACAAAAGGATCATTAACTAAATTAACAGATCCAAGAGTGCAACGGTGCTCCTGGCCACACCAAGGCTGGCTGTGTGCTCCAGTGGGCACACACCAGGGCCTGAAATTCAGCCAGATCCTCAGCCCATACAACAGCCCCACTGAGGGTACAGCCTGCCTCACACAAGCACACGGTTGAGCACACGTGGCACAACTCTGGTGTGATGACAGACTCAACAGTCACCCTGCCATGCCACAGAATCACAGAATCATGGAAGGCTTTGTGTTGGAAGGACCTTAAAGCTCATCTCATTCCAACCCACTGCCACAGGAAGGGACACCTTCCACTAGACCAGGTGGCGAGATGGGCACATGCCCACACCCATCCTTTGGTATGCGCCATGATGCCAACAGTCCCAGTGCCATCATCTCCATCAAGACTGAAAACCCAAACTACTGAACCAGGAGAGGAGCTGGAGCACCATTTGTTTTTTAAGTCTTACTATCCAGCCTGGATGCAGGTAGAGAGCATCTCTCCTTTCAAGAGGCAGCCTCAGTCCCTCAACTGAAGGCTGGGAAAACACCTCCATCTTGCCCAGCCCTGCTGGAAGGGCTCTCCTCACCAAAGAGCTAGGGTGTACCTTGGCAGAAGAATTCACAGCATACATGGTGTAGTCAGGGAGAAACCTTCACAGTAAAAGGTTCCCAGCCCACATACCTCACCCCAATGTGACAGGGATGGAGATCTTGCCCTTTGCAGGTGGCTCTCTTGGAAAGTCACCTCCAGCTTCAGGACCACACAGAGGATCCAGAGCAGCTGTGAGGAGCACATCCATAAGAGCTCATTAGTGCAGTGAACACGAGCAGAAGAGCTCAATTACAGGGCAGGAATCATTCCCTGTGGCTTTGGATGCCAGCTACAGCCTCAGGAGGGCTGTGCAGCCCCACAGGACAGGCGCTCCTCAAAAGTGCCTGCAGCCAATGTCACCTCTGCCCCTGGTGATCGGGATACCACCAGGGCTGTGAACGGTCTGCAGAGTCTCAGGCTCCAAATGTGAGAAAACATAATGAGGAAGAATTCAGGTGTTGTTTGCAGAAAAAAACTTCTCTGCAGCAGCAGCCACAGGTCTGGAGATGCTAGTGCAGCTTACCTCTAGGCACTGATCCACTGATTTTGCTGCTGTATGTGAGCACCCTAGTCTCCAGGGCCGCTTTTGACACTCAAATCAAGCAGATCACCAGGACAGAGACAGCAGTGGCTGCTGGTGGGGTATACCCCAGAGGCTGCCACAACCTGGGCAGGGTTTTTGGAATGGCCAGGAGATGCTTTAGTGTACTATCTCTCCTCAGGCCAACATAGCCTTCCCTGGAACCTCAGCCCTCTAGGGTGTCAGCCAAACTGGTCACAGACCCTCCATGTTTGGGACTGAATGCTGGAGAGCATTCGCAGAGGTTTCCATTTTTAGTCTTTGCCTCTATCTCCTCCCTGCATCTCCTTGGGATGTACCTCCAGGACAGAGTTGACACACTGATGCCTCCTTGCCCTAAGATGCAGGAATAACTGCTCCCAGAGCTAATGAAGCTGCCCTGCTCTGACCCAGGGCAGTTTTCAGCATACACAGAATAAGCAGGCCTCTCTATGTTCACCTCCTGGGAAAATGTGAAGAGCTCCCATCTTCCCAGCCTGGGAAAGAACACAGATGGACACAGAGATTAAAGCATACAGAGAATTAACCACCCTATGCAAATGAGCTTCTTCATCCAGCCCAGCGCTGACAGGTAGTTCGAGATCCAGCAGTTGGATGTGATCATCAAGGCTTGCTGACCTCTGATAACAACTTCAAATTGACCAGGACAGGGGCCAAGAAGCTAAGCAGAATGAAGACAATTTGTAGGGAAGGCAGGATGCAAACTGCCAGAGCCACGCAGCTGCTGAAATCATATTCACCTCATGCTACAGCAGAAGAAAAAGCATCAGTGCCAGACACAACCCTGGTCAGCAGCATAGATCAATTCTGCACTTGGATATCTTGTATGTTCCCACTCAAAGGCAGCCCGGATGGAGCAAGCAGCGCTGCAACAACATGAGCCATCTGTGACTCCGGACACTGCTCGCACAGCACCAGGTGCCCACGGGATGGCAGAAGAAAATCCATACTGGCTCCTGCTGCCTGTCCTAGAAAGCTGAAGTATTGGCATCCAGCTGAGACATGGGATCTGTCAGCACAGCACACTGGGATGGGGCCACATAACCTTCCCAAGAAAGGCAGGGTTTCTCCAGGCTACCTCCCAGGGAAGAGCTGCACCTCAAACACACCAGCAATAGGTTTAAGTCTTATTTCATTTTTACTCAAAACCATTTTACTTTACTTCAACACTTAAAAAAAATTCCAACGGGCGTGGATATTTTGCTTAGCCAGTGCCCAGTTGCCAGTGGATCCTTAAGGCCAAGTTTCAGGCCATGCCATGATGCAGATGACTGCATTTGCTATTAAAAGCCTACACTCTGCACCCAAGGAGATTCTCAAGCAGTGCTGGCCCCGTCTGCCAGCCTCTGAGCAGCCACAGATGGGCCAAGGCCAATCCCAGCCATATGGGAGAGATTCACCTCCACGTCAGACACGGCACCTCCAGCACAACATCAACACAGACACACAAGGTCACATTACAGCTCAACGTGGCTCTGTGCCAAGCTAACATCTGTCCTCCCTCGCTCCCACACTCAGTGTTTCAGTTCACCCAGAGGCAGAAAGGCAACTCGTGCTGTCCTGTCTGCTCAGCACAGACAAAGAGCTCCCCTTAAGTTCTGAAGTGCCCACAAGCAGCTTACCGCATCTCCAAGGGGTTTTGGAGAGTGGATATAGAAATACAAGCCCTTGGATGGCTGGTAATATACAGTAAGCACCGCAACAATCAGAGGGATAAGGTCACAGAGGTCATATACAGCATGATACACAGCTGCCTTAACACCCTGATGATACTTAAAGGCATCAGTCCACCCTACTCCCCCCCACAAAGCTGAGGTCAGTGCCAACACTGAGTTTTCCAGGTCCTAAGGCTCAGAGCTTCCCCATAGCTGCCCTGCACTGCCTTGGTAGCAACACCTACCAGATCGCTGTAATGCCACTGCAGTAAACACCAAAGGCTCCCAGCACACACCAAGCCACACATCCCCTCCTTAAATCCAGCTCTGGTCAACTCTGGCCAAATGTAATTACCTACATATAAGGCACTCGAAGCCACCCCTAATAAGAGGATGTATTTATGCCGTTAAGCTGGGGTTCCTCCTCCTCTGCTGCTTTCCAGGGCTCAAAAACTTGCCTCACATTAAGTGGACCAGCGAGAAATTCACCTCATTCCTTGTTAAAAAACCTGCCTTTCCCAGGAATAGAAGGATAAGTCAGGTTTCTCAGTCATCTATGCACAAACAAGCAGAGAACATTTTAACAGGATTTTTTTTCATTTAATTGAATAGCACACAGGGGCTATATATGTGTTGGCAAAGGCCTTTGGGGAGAGCAAATGGAGCAGCAAGGGCAGGCCCCTTGCCCCAAAACACTTCTCAGGGGCCAGGAAACATGTCCAGGTCAAGCCTGCAGCCTTACACAGGCTGGGATGGACTTGAGGTGGCTGGCTCCTACAGCCTCAGCATCCTCCCAGAGGGGGTCCCAGCTGCCCCAAATCACCAGGAAGTCACCAGGGTTAACACAGCACAACAAGATGCCCCAAGTTCCTATCAGGCCTCTTCTTCTAAGATCTGCCAATGAGCAGCAGTTTTAGATTCTTCCCGGAGCCTCAGAGTATAACTTGAGGGGGGTTGAGACAGCAGAAAGCTGCTCCGACACAGCATTTGTGTCCCAACACAGACTCTGAGCCGCAAGCCCAGATGGTGGTTGTGTGAGCCCTGCCCACAGCATCCTTTCCTCATCTGGTAGTCCAAGCTTTTCTCAGGGGGCACCAGGAGGGGACTAGACACAAACCATACTAATTGGATAGACATAGAGTCCTGCAGCCCTACAAAGCTTTGAGCAGCTGCTCAGAAAGAACCTCTTGTGAGCACAAAAATAGTTTCATCTACAGAGCATGGATTAAATGCCACGAACACCCTTTTCTTCCCTCTGTGCAAAGTGCATTTTCCCCAGTTGCGGTCCCCAAAACAAAATCCAAACCCTGTAGATCAAACCAGGAAATTTAGCAAGCTTTGAGCATGAACAATAGCAGGAGGATTTTCCAGAACTTCAAGCTTGTTTGGCAAGTCCCAGAATATGTAAAGCACTGTTCTGCCATTGTCGGGGAAGCCGTGCCCTGCACCAGAGCCAGCTGGCACCACATTGCCCACCCAGAAAAGGCAGCAGGGCTTGTGCAACACCACAAACTCCTTCCCAGGCACTTCCACTGCAACAGCCACTGCAGCAGCCACTGCCTTCCATTTTACACCTTATTGTTTTGTGATTAATCATCTTCCCAGGGTCCCTGTTTTCCAACCCATCCTGCCCAGGTGTTTAGCGGCCTGGACAAAGAGTCTCCTTTGTGTCCACAGGGTGGCTTTTACCATGGCTGTGCCCAGAGGTGAAGGATCCCTTCCATGGAAGGGATTAACTAATCCTTGGCTTTTCTGCCAGTTGGGCCATGCCAGAGGGCTGAAGCGCTTATCACTGTGCACACATCCTCTGGGAAAATAATGCGAGAGCCTGAACTCATTCCACATTCAGCACCCAGCTGGAAAAATCCCTGAGGCAGGCAGGAGAGTAGCCGGCATCCCTGGTACCCGGCTCCACGCATGATTCATGACCCCTGGCAATGACCTCGCACATGGTCCCGGTGCATTTACCTAATTAAGACTTAATGAAGTAGGGAGAGCCTGGCAGAAGAGCAGATGCACCCTCTGAACCTGGCCACTGGAAAGCGCACTGCTGTCTCCAGGGTGAATCAGCCGGAAAAGCTCAGGCCGGGATGCTCAGCCCTGCAAATTCCAGACCCCACTGTTTCCTCAGAGCAGGGACAGAAAATGCGCTGGTCATCAGCAGCCTCTAGTGGGGAGAGGTGGGCAACCGTGGTGGCTGCTTCAGCCAGACCCCAGAGCCCGAGCCAGCCCACCCTGGCTGTTCCCACCAGCTCAGAAAGGGATGGCATGACAAAGTCCCAATGTCATGGTATGAGGGACCTGAACCATCATAGTCTCACTGGGATAACCACTGTGTGAGACTGTTTATCCCTCAGGCGCTGGTCCCAGGCTAAATAGGGACAACCAACTGCAGTCCCTCTTGGTGAATTCAAATGCAGAGCTCACACAAATCACTGCATGAAGCGAAAATCATAAAAAGGACAACCAAGATATACCCCTCCTTCCTGGGAAGCTCACTGAGAGACACCTCCAGGCTAATGATGGGCAAGTCTGCACCCTTCCCAAATCACGCTTTCAACCGCAGCATCCAGCATGACCAAGAGCCAATTACTACCCTAAACTTCCATCCACCACAGCCTCAAGCCTCTTCCTGCAGCTGTGAACATAAAGGTAAAACACTGCTGAGCAGAGACGGGACAATTCCTGCCCTCTGGGACAGGGACTACCTGCAGCCTGCCTTGCCCTCTGGGGAATAGCGGGGGAGAGAGCTCAGAAAAACCTTGCTACATATTATATCAGTGACATAACTTCAAAGTGCCCTCCTTGGAAAAGAGCTGATGTTTTGCCTTTTCTCTGAAAGATCCTCTCCCCACCATTAGGTCCAAAACTACCCTGCCAGCCTAGAGGGACACATGGTGTGGAGCAATGCGGCTGCAGGCAATTCCAGCAGCTGCCAGGCTGCGCGTCAGGAAGGAGCCTCATCCCAGCAGCACCGCTGCAGATGAGAAGGCACTTTCTCTCCTCAGCAGGTTTCAAGCCCTCTTGAAAAGGCCTGAAGTTTTTCCTAAGCACGAGGAAAAGCAAAGTGAAGGGACAGGAGAGCCCCACATCCACAGAACATGCTGAATACCATCATGGGAAGCAGTCTGATGCACAGATTAAGTTTTTGCTGCTGCTGACTCGCCATTACCATCTCCACAGGCAGAAGCAGCGTGTGCCCCACTTTGTCAGAGCAACTGAGGTGCTGTCAGGAACAGGGAACAGGCCCTGGAACTGGGAGGGGAACTGTACTCCTGGGGGGATGGAAATTGTTCCACAAGTTTTAACTGCCTCCTCTCAGAGACAGGCATAGTGCAGCTGCACCACGGGCACAGTGGCCATAAGCAGGACAATGGCTCAGAGGCCAAACATGGAACCATGTCACCCCAACTCTGGCACAAGTTACTCCCACGGACTAACCGGGTTACTCTGGCAGAAAAGAGGACGCAAAAGAGACCAGACTGGTTCTCTCCTACGGCTGCATCTGTGCTTCCACTGAGCATCATGGAGGGAGCACAGGGATGGACCTTGCAAGAACCCAACTTGTTCCCGTGCTCCTGGACTTCTCTCCCACGAGGCGGCAGAGATTCTCTGCACCACCAGTCTTTCCCACGCTGGCCGTTTGCTCCAGCTCAGCTGTTCCCGCTGCCAGGCAGTAGCAGTGCATGTGTGACATGTGACAATGCCGAGGCCGACGGTGCACCCCAAACCTCGGCCCTGTACACCTCACACAGCCAGACCTTATGCAGGGTACATGTGACCGACATCAGCCCCCGACTGTCCGACCCCTGGCTTAGTTTCACAACCCCACCAAAGCCCCACCACAGCCCCTCCCGCTCACACAAACTGCAGAGCAAGTGTTGGTTTTCCCCATGCGGGAGCCTCGGCGTAAGTCAATCCTCGGGCGAGGAGGCGGCTGCCGGCAGCGCCGAGCCAAGGCACACCCCTCCATTGCAACACAGCCCTAAAGATAGTCGCTGTCCCCCGCTGTCCCCTGCCACGCCACCAGCCGCTCGGACCCTGTCAGGGAGTGGGGAAGGCAGACGCCACCGGCACAGCCAACGGCACGGACTAACGAGCAGGTTCACCAGCCTCTCGTCCCACCTCCACTGCAGGAGGCCGAAATTCAGGAGAGGAAGAGATTGCAGGAACCGCCGGCCACGCCGCGCACGCCCGTTGCAACATCAGCGCAAAGTGTCCCCGTCGAGGAGGGGATGTGAAGACATCGACCCCCCACGGGCGTGGCGAAGGCTACGGGAGGCTCCAGCGCGGCCCCGACCGGCGCCGGGACAGGGACCTAGGGCAGGAGCAGCCCCCGGCGCCCCGCAGCTCGGTCACCGCCGCCGGCTTTGGGAACCTTCACGGCGGGCGCAGTCGGGGTCTCGGGGAGAGATCGCGGCCGCCCCGAAGCCACAGGCTGAGCTGCTGCATCTCGGGCACAGCCCCAGCAACACCGAATGCTCCAAGAAGCAGAGCTGCACCCAAATGCCCAAGCGGGAGCTGCCACCTCTCAGGAAAAGACACTAGTGCTGCTGCCGTGACTGTGCGGTGCCGGGGCACCCCACTCTCCGTGGCTGCACCTGCGTTTTCCCCTCCACTGCACCAGTAGAAACAACAATACGGGGGAAACATCCGAGCCCCAGGGTCGGCACGCCCCGCGAGGTAGGGCCCCATCCTCCTCCTGAGCATGAATCCACTCTGGGTGGCCCTCCACCCCACATCCTCCCCCGCAGTCCCACTCAGTGTCTCTAGGACAGCCCTAGTGCACCACGTTCCCCCACACCCAGCCTGACCCTACTGGGAATCCCCCCCACTCCAGAGCGCCTCACTTCCCTTCTGCTCCATAGGCTTTCTGACAGTGCTGCAAGTGCTCCCTAGTATCCCCCAGCCCCTGAACATCCCCAATTTCTCCATAACCCGCCTGCTCTATACCTCAGTCACCTTGGGTCACCCACACCTAGACTGACACCACCAGCCCCCTCAAACCCCTGCGCACCGTAAAACACCTTACATTCATCTTGACCTCTACGGGTGCCCCTGGTTCCCGCAGCCCCCAGGTCATCCCACATCCAGCTTTATCCCACCGCAGACTCCCTGCTTCTCAGCNGGGGCGGGGCTAGCGCGTGCGCTGCAGTGGTGACGGCGGGGGTGGGGCCAGGAGATTCCGCCCCGCGCCCCGTGACGTCATAGGCCCAAATAAGGAGAAGGTGCCACCACAGGTTCCCCCCGCGCCATGGCAGAACCCTAAAGCCTCCCCAAAACCGGCAGAATCAGGGCTTTTGTAGCTTTTTTTTTTGCTTATTTTCACTATTTTCCGAAGTTTTCTTAAGGAAAACCCTGTCCTTGCTGGGGGCTGTAAGAGCCGGGGGTGTCCCTGTCCTGAGCCCACCGCAGCAGGGCTGAGGCACGGCCAGAGCCGGTAAGGGCGTCAGGGTCACTGGAGTGCCCCCAGACCCGCCCCCATGCCTGGCCACGCCCGGGTTATCGGCGCCGCGCAGGCGGCGGCGGCGGAGATAAGGGGGAACGGGGCCCCCGCGAGGATGGAGGTGGCGGCAGGGCGGAATTCGGCCCCAGCACCAAGGGCCTCGCTGCCGACTCCGCTGGCTTGGCGGTGGCGTCCCTGCGGTGCCGGGACTGGGCTGGAGTAGGCGGGGCCACTCCGGGGTTATGCTCAGCCGTCGGGTCCCCCCCAGCACCCCAGGAGCCCCGAACGACCGTACACCTGACAGGAGAGTGTCCCCANGGGTGCCCCTGGTTCCCGCAGCCCCCAGGTCATCCCACATCCAGCTTTATCCCACCGCAGACTCCCTGCTTCTCAGCACCCCATGTCCCCTGGCAACCCCTCCACTCCATAACCAGCCTAAGCCCTCATGTGCCCCCACAGCAGCACAACTCTTCCTATAACCCTGCAGGCCGTGACCAGACTGACCCACCACGGGTCCCTCTCGGGAGCCCAAAATCCTCCAGAACCTGCCTGACCCCTATACCCCCCAAAGCACCCCAGGACTCCCACGGCACCCCCGCACCCCATAACCCGCCTGACCCCTACATTTTTTTTTTGCTTATTTTCACTATTTTCCGAAGTTTTCTTAAGGAAAACCCTGTCCTTGCTGGGGGCTGTAAGAGCCGGGGGTGTCCCTGTCCTGAGCCCACCGCAGCAGGGCTGAGGCACGGCCAGAGCCGGTAAGGGCGTCAGGGTCACTGGAGTGCCCCCAGACCCGCCCCCATGCCTGGCCACGCCCGGGTTATCGGCGCCGCGCAGGCGGCGGCGGCGGAGATAAGGGGGAACGGGGCCCCCGCGAGGATGGAGGTGGCGGCAGGGCGGAATTCGGCCCCAGCACCAAGGGCCTCGCTGCCGACTCCGCTGGCTTGGCGGTGGCGTCCCTGCGGTGCCGGGACTGGGCTGGAGTAGGCGGGGCCACTCCGGGGTTATGCTCAGCCGTCGGGTCCCCCCCAGCACCCCAGGAGCCCCGAACGACCGTACACCTGACAGGAGAGTGTCCCCACGGGGAGGTTCCTGGTGCCTTCTAATGGTCACCGCCCTGGGGGCACCTGCGAGGACCGCCACTGTGTGTCTCCCGTTGCCTCTCCCAGGGCCTGTACAGCCCGCAGAGGTCCACGGGCCGGATCCTGTCCCGAGCTCAAAACCTCAACACTACGCAGCTCAAGCGTGACAGGGGTTTGTTCCCCCTCACCCACCCCTCCCCAGAAAGCCCTAAGCCTTCTCTGGTGAGGATGAAAAGGTTTGGGGGCAGGAAGAACCTCTAGACCCTGCTGCGGTGTAGGAGAGGGAGAGGGGGGAGTCCCTGGCTAATGTGATGAGAGGGGGATGAATCCATAAGCTGTTAAGCCACTGCAAAGCGCCTCGCATTCTGGCCCTGTTATCACCGACTTCTGCTCACATCTGCTCCCGGGGTTATTTTTAACCTGGTATTAAGGTCTTGTCGGTCCTTCAGCAGGTGGAGGGGGACTCTGCTTGTCCCCACTCCAAGCCGTGGAGGGAGGAGCTGTGTTTAGTGGGCTGCAGAGGTGCCTGTGAAACACTAACATCAATCCATTTGGCAATGGGAAAAGAAACTCCTGTCACCCCACCCTCCAGCACCCAGCCATCAACTCTCCAGAGGGTCCCAGCACTGGGGAGAGGGAGGGGGAACCAGGCAGGAGCCTCACACAAAGGGATGAGTTCAGGGATATAAAAAAATAAAGAGATATTTATTGACATTGAGTAAAGTGCAACCTCATCATGGTTTGGGCTCAGCAGCTGTTATGAATGGCAGGAGAGAAGTTCAGAGAGGGAAAACAGCCTGAGCAGGGCTGTGCTAATAGGATCCTGGATCCTGGGACTGTACAAAGGCCTTAAAAACAGAAACAACACCAGATAAATTATTTACAATTCAAATTGATTATAGGAGGGTGAAGGCTCATGAGCTGCCACAGGCTGAGAGAAAGAACAGAGGCTGGGATGGGACATGGGCCCTGAGCTGGTATGTCAGCAGTATGGAAGTTCAGGGCAGCAGCTGGGTACAGCTGGGACTGTCCCTTGGCATCAGTCTCTAATCTGGGGTAGGAAGATATGGTGAGATGAAGCCTTGGGGCTGCTGCTCCTGCTTGCCTGGAACAGAAATTCTTCATAATTTCCAATGGTGATAGGCAAGGATGACTTAAGAAACAGGATCACGTCCTGCACCTGGATGTTTCTGCTAAAATCATGTTTTTCCACACCTGACAAGACCTTAGCAGTCCCACAGAGCTGCCAAGGTGCTGCTGGACATACCACTGGCACTGGCTGCTAGTGGCCTTTTCCTGGAGCTGTGGGCTGGCAATGGGCTCCTTAATGGCGGAGAGACTCTGCCAGGTCTGTGGCCAGGAGGGAATCTCACTGCTGGAGACATCAGTGCCAACAGCTCCCCATGGCACTGCCCCAGTAACTTCAGATGAGATCTGCTCCATTTACAAATACAAGAATTTTTCTTGCCAGTAACTTAAACTCTCCAGGGAGACTGGAGCTGAACAGCACTCCTCCTACTTACAAACATCCAGAGCAAAGACTCCAGAGCTGAAACAGCTGCAGACTCACTGTGCATGTGTGAGCTTGTGGGTTCGGGTCCCTCTCCCACCCAAGAGACTTTTCTGACAAGATTAGGAAGAAGTTCCTCCCTGTGAGGGTGGTGAGGCCCTTGGACAGGTTGTCCAGAGAAGCTGTGGCTGCCCCTGGATCCCTGGAAGTGCCCAAGGCCAGGCTGGATCGGGCTTGGAGCAACCTGGGATAGTCGAAGGTGTCCCCATCCATGACACGGGGATGAAACGAGATAAGCTTTAAAATGCCTTTCTAGCCAAACCACTCCAGAGTTCTGTGAAATGCTCATCAAGGCACTGAAAGCTGCCCAGAGCAGCACCTGCAGGGGATGCGTCTTGGTCTGGTAGCCTGGTTCACCCCCATTTCCTGCTGGAAGAACTCTCAGTGTCTGAGTCGGGAATTGTGCTCTAGGCTGGGGACAGGCTGGAGCCACGTGACTTTGATCCACTCTCCCTTCCGGACAGTGGGAATGTGGATCAAGTTTGCAGCTCAAGCTCATTTCTGCTTCCTTCACTGACCTTTGCACCACTGGGGTGGGGGTCAGGGGGCTGGGTCAACTGGGGCTCTTCCCCCTCGGCTCGTTGGGAAAAGCACAGGAACCACCAGCATGAATGGTGCTGCTGTGGAAGGCATAGCCCCTCACAGAAAAGGAAGAGGCTGCATTGGCCCAGGACACAGCCACGAAAGCATGGCAGAGCCCTCCTGCACACTTCAGATCTGGCTATTGCTGGACAGGGCTATTGCTGCTTAGTCTTGACGTGGTCTCCAATCATCCAATGGTGATACGTGGCCAGGAAGATGTCGTCTCAGGGCAGTCATAGTGGCAGGAGCACATCTTGATGAACATCATCTTCCTCTGGAAGAAGTCCCCCTCTGGGCAGTGGAACTCCACATTCATGATGCTGGTCAGGAACGGGGTGCAGCAGCGCCCGTCCGAGCGGGTGGCGCAGAACCGGGGCCAGTAGGAGCGAGTGCTGGCACATCCCGAAAACTCGAAGTGGAGGCTCTGGCGCTGCTTTGGGGTTCACACACACTTCCTCCCCTTCTAGGGAGAGAGCAGATGGATTAACGTGGACACAACAGGAAAGATGCACTGAGGCCTGTGCTCTGACCCCATTGCTGGGCAATGGGACACAGAGGAAGTGGAAGGACAGAACAAACCCTGTGAGCCAGGAACATTTCCAAAGCTTCTTTCTTCAGGATGTTGCTGCCTTTGTTAGGAGCTTGAGATAAGTTAACATCCCTCTTTTGTTTATTTTAAAGCTACAGTTTTAAAAAATCCTTAATACAAAGCATTATTCTAAAGTTATAATTCAAAGGTTCTCAGTACAAAACAGCCTAGGGCTTTATCAAAAAGCAACATCCTAAAGTTATAATTCAAATACTCTCACTACAAAACAACTTAAGATTTACAATAGTTAATTGCGAACACAGGATTAATTTCTTCCTTCTTCCTTCCATGTTTTGTTTTCCTCAGTTATATAATTTATCTTTATAACCGTCCTATGGTAGTGATTTACACATTCCACAATTATAATTACACAGGTTACTTTTATTTACCTGACACAAAACACAACCTTGTGTTTCACACTTCCTTGAAGTGACAGATCTGTGGTGTTTCCTGGCCAAGGCAAGACAAGGAAGTTCCCATTCCTCTATAATGAGAAGGAAGTTTGTGCAGAGAGAGAATGAGGATGGACTGTTTCTAGAGCAGTCTTTTATTGAAAGAGTTTAGGGGAGGTCCATGTGGGGGTTTCTAAAGAGTTTAAGTGCTGCAGGGTTTCATAGAACCACAGAATGTCCCAACTTGGAAGAGATCCCCAGGGATCACTGAGTTCACGTCCTGCTTTGGCATTGATTTATTTTTTTGCTGGAAGCGATTCACTGTANGCCGCCGCCATCCCGGAACCGGAGTCCCGGCCGGGGCTGCGCAGCCAACATCGGTGCGACCGGGACAGCGGCGCGCGGCCTAGCTATCTCGGCATGGCTCGCAGTGAACTTTGTTTATCCACTTCTAGCCAGCCANAATTTTGAATACTGACACATGGTTTAACCAATAAAAGGGATAGATACACCACTGTGAACACACGTTTTAAGACAAAAAACCGCAGAAATAGCTCTCTCAGTTTCTGGCCTTTGAAAAGATAACGTGGCCCGGGCCCGAGCCGGCCCTACTCGGGCCGGCCGAGATTTCTGCCCCCCGAGGGGTGGTGAGCGGCTGCTGAGCCCCTCACTGTGGAGCCCGCAGGGCCCTGTCCCGGCGAAGCAGCTGCGGCCTCTTCCCAGCGGGGCCGGCCGTCCTCTTGGCGGAGCCTGCCGGTCCCTTTCCCGCAGAACCACNGCAGCAGCTTTTCTTGTTTTCAGCGCTCTGCCCGGAGAAAAGCGCTGAGCGCAGCTGGCGGCCGGCACGGCTGACACGGCGTCGGTGGAGACGTGATCAGCAGCGAGACAGTGGAGCGATTTCCCTAATGCGGAGCCTGGGTGAGAGCTGCCTTTCCGCGCTGCAGAACTCTATAAACTGTTTCAATTGATAAAGCTTGATAACAAATGAACCTATGAACCAACACTCTCCTGCATCAGGAAGAGGAAAGGGTGAAGACGCGTAGGGACAACAACATGAGACTCTGAGGTAAGTGAAAAAGGAGTCAAATTCTAGATGGGGAATTGAGGAGATGCCTTGGTCTTGGGCTGAAATTCTCTTACACAGCTATGGTTAAGATATATTTGATATTATCAGATCAAATTGTGTTTTTTCCCTGTGACTCATGGAAATACATTGGGGGGGTGTAACATTCTAACCACAGCGGTGAGCAGAGGCACCAGTGTTAAAGTAAGCAGATGTTGCAGCAGCTGTAATCCAATGACAATCTTGAATAGAGAGTGAGAGATGAGATGAGATGAGAGAAACCTTGCCCCAGGAATAGAAGAAAACCTCTGTTCCCAGAGACGGATGAAAATAACTTTGTTTTTTGCTAGAACGGCTCATCCTTAAAATAGCACCCCAATAAGTTGACATGGCCTATAAACGCAGCTGTGGGAAAAAGCCATGAAGGATGGGAGGAACTTCACGGATGCAGATTCCTGCATGGCTGCTGTTCATGGAAGATGAAACCATGAGAGAACTGTTTTTCAGTGAGGAGCTCTCCATACCTTAACAAGAGATGCTTATCTTCCTAAGTGAACTGAAGAATATTCTAGAGGTGGCAAACTGAGAAGTCTAGGTGTTGTTTCTCTGCGTTGTCAGTGGGAAAGAGGGTGTTGGGGAGAGGAGAAGAGGTGTTCTGAAGGTTTTATTCTGATTCTTGCTATTCTTTTAGTTCCGTTAATAAAGTTTTTTTATACTCTTTCAAAGTTTGAGCCTGCTTTGCTTTTCTCCCAATACTATCTCACAGCAGAAAATAAACCCACTACACTCCACCACCTGGCACTTCACAGACACCCCAACAATCCCACCCTGTGCCTGAGAGCATTGTCCAAACGCTCCTGGAGCTGTGGCAGCCTTAGAGCCGTGTCCGTTCCCTGGGGAGCCTAGGCAGTGCCCCAGCACCCTCTGGGGGAAGAGCCTTTTCCTGATACCCAGCCTCTTGGAACCACTGAAGTAATTCTAATCTTATCAATACAAACATACAAACCAAGACAGAGAAGGATTTCCTCCAGAACATCTTCCCTATATTTCCCTTGACTTCTTTGAGATCTAGGGGTTTTAAATCTTATGGCCCAAAGGAGAACTGGTTTCATATAAACAAATACCTATTTGGAGATCTTCTGACAGGTTTTACAGTGTCACAGGGTTTGTTAGGAAGTTTTTCAGTAACTGAGAGAACATATTTTTTCCGTGCAGAAAAACTGCAGCTATTTGACATTCCAGTGCTCCAGGTGCACTTCCTGCTGCACTAACACCATAGCTCTGAATGATGGATTGCTGTGACCAACCCTATCCAACTAAAGGGAGCCTCCAGGATTTCCCAGAAATATGAAATGGTCACTTTCAGGAATGAGAAGACTCAGAAGATAAAATAACTATGCTACGGTGAATCAGGTACAATCATTCCCATGAGATAATTCCCACTGAATATTTCTAGCTTGATTTCCAGTCACATTAAAGAGTCTGGTCACTTCTCCATAGCCTCACACGTTTTTCTTTTGGTGCTTCCTGACATGTTAACTACACATGTGAGTTTTTAACTCAATTGTAACTTCTCAGGATTAGCAGGAATAGGATCAGATGGGAACAAGCTGCTACTACTTCATCATGAGGGATGTGAGTAGTACTGAGGCTGGAACTAGAAGCCATGAATAATTATAAAATAGATATGTTATAAATTCCAACGAGAGATGCTGGAATATCCTCAAGAAGGAATAAAATAAGCAGAAGAGAAAAATCTGTTTTGAGAAACAGCTGGATCCAGCTTGTGTTTGTGGAGCCCATGCATGGGTCTGTGTATTTTCACATGAGCACCTGTCCAAGATTCATTCCCTCCTTCTAGATGCCCCATCCATAGGAAATTTCCATGCATACACAAATTCACAGCTCCATGAAAAATGCTTTGCTGTGCCCCTGGGATGCCCTTAAACCATAACAGAAGATTTCAGAGCATGGCTAGAAAATCTTGTCATTTCCCAGACTGGTCTGTAGTGTTTAGGTGTAACAGGAATTATGTGGTTACTTTCCATAGTCCTGCTGAGAATTACATCCCAGGATTTTTATAGGTTTGCTTTACTTAGCAGGTTCATTCTTACTGTGGGACAGTCAATAGGCTGCACTGGATATGGACAGATCTGAAAGAGGTTTCCATATTCACAGGGGGAGAAAACAACACCATGCCCTTAAATTCAAGAGTGACAGTTATTCCTTCTGGATCACTTTGGTTTCTCCAAAAGGAAGGAAGTTCATGATTCCAAGGAAACAAGTATTTATTTCCTATCTGCATTGCATTTGACAGCAATGTGCAGAAAGGGGCAGGAAGGGCGCACCTGACACAGCACAGCCTGACCTGACTCCTCCTCTCACTCCTTGAATCCTGAATTCTCTGCTCCTTTCACACACTGGAGCACTCAGTTCTTCAGTCCCATCCTTCCTAGCCCCAGAACCCTCCCCCAGCCTTCACTGTGCCTGGATGCCAGTCATCTTGTAACAGTGTTCTGTTTTCAGATGGGATAGAGTTAATTTCTCCGTGACACAGAGCCAAAAAGCTGAGCTCACAATGCAGCAAAATGAGAGAAAAGCGTTTAACGTGGGTGGCCAAGCTTGGTCCGGTGTCACTTTGATCATACCCAACCTCTATCTCTTTGCAGCATTTCTAATTTTCACTGGTGACAAAAAAAAATAATCTTGTAACAAGCTGAGTTTTTGTTGAGCCCCTGCTCATCTTTGAGGATGTAAATAGACCAATATTGAACATGTACCCATTTTGAATACAGTACCTTCCAGTTTCACCTCACAAAGTTCAAAAGCCTGGGCAAGAATCCCTAGGGAAGCACCTGCCTATCCCTGACCTCACCACACACAGAAGGATCTATAGTGCTAAGGAGGAACTTGCTGGAAGCCACAGAGCCTGGGCATGGCCAAGGCAGGAGCATAGGGCAGTTCTGCCGTGTTTCCATTGGCATGGACAGGACATATAGTCCAGTGATATCAGAGAACAGAGGGCCTTCTCTGAGCTGCCATGTACTGCCATGTGTTTCCCTGCTGTCAGTGACTATCCGTGGGATTCCCAACCAGGACCTACTGTCACTAACAACATCTGCTGCAGGGTTTCTAAATGGGGCTGATGACGAGCTGGTTTTAGCCTTTTGTTTATTTGAACAAGTTCATTGCTTGCCAGAAAAGCTCCTCTCCAAACCCCCCACACTCTCCTGAGCCAGAAGACAAGGTCCTTCCATCCCCCACAGGCATCTCTGTCCAGCCAGCTCCTCAGGAGGCTGTTCCTTCCTTCTCCCAGCTGCTTAAAGCAGCGCTGAGCTTAGACAAGAGATTTCACCCACCATCCAGGCTGGGCAACACCAGAGTGGCTGTCCCGAAGCCTGGCAAACCCAGCATCCTGCTCCTGCCAGGAGCCACTTGCCTGGGGCATATCAAGGGGAATGCCACATCCCCTTCCACAGATGCATCTTGCTGGTAAGAGAAACAATGAATTTGTCTTTACAAACAAGCTGTGGGTCTGGTGGTAGATAAAACTAGCACTTAGACATAAAAGAAACAATGTGAAGGATTCCAGTGATTGATGAATGGAAACAAGATATTTGCCTTTACAAACAAACTGTAGGTTTGCTGATAAATGAAACTGGATATTAAAAGATGAAAGAAACAATGGGGGAAAACCATAAAATCCATAAGAATTGAAAATTAAAAGGGAGGGTTATACATCAGAGGGGAATCTTATGTATCAGGTGTTCTGGGAAGTCTGTACCTCTCAAGTACCTCACCCAATGGGGATAGAGAGAGGGAAATGGGGCTGGGAAATTGGGATAAAAAGGAGGCTCTGTCCTCCAAAAATTCGAGAGACCCCAGGGGAATGCCCCATGGCCTCTCCCTTTTTTCAAATAAAGTAAAAGGACTCCTCTGTCTCCTTTTTGGATGTAAATCTCTGGTGTTTGTGGATTAATTTTCCTGACACTGGCCATGCAAGGCCTCATGCAGTACATGGATAAAGGTTTCTTTTCCATGCAGCCATCTGAGTTCCTGCTGTCCAGTTGTGTCCCAAAACTCCCAAATACTGTTCTCAGTTTGAGCCAGGGTGATGTGCTCAGACTTGAACGAGCTCTGGAGATTCCACACAGACCAAAGAGAGCAAAGACCTTGTGGGAATCACAAAATCCTTCTGAGTGTCCTGGGAAGAATTATAATAAACAAGAATTTAGATAGAATAATAATTATTATATCACAGGGTGAAAAAGTAGATTTTAGGATTTTACAATGTGAGATCAGGGGGAAAAGATGGAGGCAGTGGGGTGTGTCCCTGAGCTTCTTCTTCTTCCTCTTGTTCTCCATCTTCTGTGGTGGTGTGGCACATTTAGATTGGTTTAGAGTAAAAGAACACTGTGCAACATAGTTAGTAGATATTGGATAATTGTTGTAAATAAAGTACACGTAATTTTCTGTATAAAAGATAGTGCCCTCCCAAGGGCAGTCAGACGACAGAAGGAGAAGAAGTCAGATGAAGAAGTCAGATGACCGAAGAAGAGGACCGAAGAAGACAACGAAGGACAGACCAAAGAGGAGAGCACTGGCCTGCAGAAGCTGTGGCAGGCCAGGGACTGAATATGCGATAACAAAAGAATAAACAAATTCCTGAGAACAAGAGCAGACGACTCAGTCTCTTCTTCAGACGCAGGGCTGGGGAAAACAGAAACCTCACAAACACAGAAACACCAGAAAGGCCGGCCAAAGAAAGAACACAGACAGAAAGAACAACAGGAAAGAAAGAAAGAAAAAACACCTCTCTAAAAATTTATATTTTTATTTTTATTTTTTAAGAATCTAGCAGACCTGAATTCAAAGATGTTGCAGGATGTTGGAATAGCCCCAGAACAAGGATCTTCTCAAGAGGTGGATGTTTAATACAGATCACAGAGGACCTGCTCTGTCCTGAACTGTGGGATCACTGTTGTCACTCAGAGGAACTTCCAGGGCAGGATGGAGTAGAGTGTTGGGCTGCTGGCCCTGTTCAGAGTCTGTGACAAGATCCAGCTCTCCTTCCGCATGGGAGTGTAGGATAAGGCTGAGGTAGAAATCAAGGAGAGCTTACAACACTGGGTCTTTTTCACTCTGCTCCAAGGCTGTTCAGGTGCTCTTTGGTCTTTACCTCATTGCTGCAGTTACCAGCAAAGAAATTAGTTAAACAGCAACGGAGAAAATGTAGCTCTGTGAAAAAACTCAAGTGGTCATTTCATGGGTCTCAAGGGAACTCAAGAGCCTTGTTTCCCTCTCATCTGCTCACCAGCTTAAAGGGGATCCATCACCCCCACAACTAAACTCTTCTAATTCAGAGGTTTAGGTCCAAGAACAGCCTATTTTGGAGATTTATGGATGTCTTGAGGTGCTGAAGTTGAGATCTCACTGAGCAAACACATGCAGCATTTGTGCAGTAATGTGTAATTAGGGAGCACTGTTTTGCCCACACTCCATATGAGAAGGCTGAGTGCTGTTACATGTACTCCAGGAATATTTACAGATCTAAGCCTTCTCACATGGGGTGGGACCTTAACTGCTATCAGCACTTAACTGGGGATAAGCAACTAACAGATGGATCCAAAATCTGACCCCTACAGATCATGTGCCAGAGGATTTGGTGCTGCCAGTTCATTTCCAGTGACTTCCCAGTCAGTCTCTGACTACAGCATCAAGGCTGCCAGGTCAGGGCAGGCTCCAGGGCTCTCAGGTTGACACAGTGGCTGAGAGTGAACCAAAGATCATCAGCAATGTCAGGGGAAAGGAAACCTTGTTAGGGGTTGAGTTTGGTCCCAGGAGGGAGGTAGAGTTGCTCTCTCAGGCATTGTGGAATCAACAAAAAGAGGAATCCAGCCTGATGGCAAGGAAACAGTGTGTTTGATCTCCCCTTCCCAAGTGCTATGAGCCCACACAGAGAGAGGGAGGGTGAGCAATGCCAGAGCACAGCCCAGGCATCCCCTCGAGGGAACTGGGGGTTCCAGACCAAGACAGCAGCCCCACGTTTGTTCACATCCTTCAGGGATACCCTGACTCTGCACAATGGAAGCCAGAACACTTTGTTTTCAGGGTGGCCATTCATGTGGTCTGCTGTGTCTGTTGTTCTGCATGATGAACACAAAGCCTACAGTAAGTGAAATTACATGTTGGGCTTGTTTTTAAAAGCATGAATGTTTATAGAAAACTAGGAACTCATACCAGTTTGTCTCTGAACAAGAGAGAAAATAAATCAGACCAGGCTCTGTGCATGTACTTTTCTATGAAGAAAGTTGTTTCAATGCATATTACACTCCAGAATAAATCTGGGATAAACAAAGTTGAACTTTTAATCTTCTCAGTCCCTTTTTCTGTGAAAAAAAAAAACTGTTCAGAGAGAACCAGCCCACCATCTATTCACTCTGCCTTGTTTAACTCCTTGTGAGGATCAGTGCAGACATCATGGAGGACAGAATACTCCCCATCCTGCACATTACTTGGCTGCATGAATGTTTCTCAACACTCCTTCCCTTGCTTTGCTAGGCAAAATAACACCTTTCTCCAAAGGCAGCAGAACATTTTGCCTGTGTGCCAGCTCCAGATCCCTTCTGGCAGGCACTAAGCACTAGCAACTCCAGCAGAAGGCAGGAGAAGATGGAATCATTAGTTTGCAGGAAGGGCTTAGCACTTTTAAAACCAGAACTTCTCTTCCCTCTGTCTGAAGCCTTGTACTGCAAAGGTTTTATGAGAACACCTTTTTAAGGTCCCCAGTAGCCACCAAAACATCATCTGTTGGACCATCACATAGATCCAGTATTTCACCCTGGATAATGACTATTTCCTTTCCTAAACTAGCATGCAGAGAGCTGCCATATAAAGAATGATATGTCACACACTAATTTTTGAACTTGCAGGACTTAGAAAGTCATGCTCCTGAAATATAGGGAATCTAGTTTTCCAGTCCCTTTGTCACCTTTTTTTGCCTGCAAACCCAGAGCCAGCCTGGGAGCTTGCTGGCCATGGCAGAGCTTTTATACCAAACAAACACCAGCACTTTCTACCCAGTGACCAAACACCAAAGACACAAACTGTCTCCTTTGTCAAAAACACCAAACCACACACATGTGGCTTGTAGCTAAGACTCACTTTGAGGTCCTCGTGACTCAAAGAGGAACACAAGGGAGATCCATTTGGTCTGGTTCAGCCTCCAGTTGCACAAACACCTGTTTTTGCACTCCTTATCACCTTCTCACTGTCTCCACAATTTTTTTCTGCAGCTGAAATATGGATTAGGGAACTGACCTGAAATAAAAATAACCTAACAGGGTGGAAAAACAAAAACAAAGGAGATTTTGTCCTGATTTTCTTTTGGAATTTGAAATTTGGAAACTGGAAATTTTGGAATTTTGAATTTGGAATTGAGATAATTCCAAAAGCTAGGCCATCGCATAGCCACTCAAATGGTACAACAGGATGAGGGAGGGGAGCAGTGGTGGTGCAGAAGGGATCAGTTACAGAAAAAATTTGACTGGTTTCTGGTATAATCAGCCATAGCAAGGAGAACATAGCTGGGTTCTGGAAAAATCAGCTGCAACAAGGAGAACATGGCTGGGGTTCTGAAAATGCACTGCTGCTGTAAAAAATACTTGTGAAAGCCAATCCTGTCCCAGTTTGGTGCTATTTGATTTTCACTGGAGACTTGAGAGCTCATCCACTACTGAGAGCCTGCCACTTGGCTGCCCATTAACGACAAGGAATCATTGTCCTGCAGGACCAGGACATTCCTGGGTCCCTCTCTGATACTCTGAATAAAAAAACAACCCAAAAATCTCCACTGAATAACATGGTTTACTGAAGAAGAAAAACATGAACCTGTTAATGCAACTAGTGCTATTAATAACCTTTAAAGACCCAGACTAAAAGTTGGGTAAGGCCCACAGGAAGGTGAGAGACAAGCTCCAGGTCTTTGTGGTTCAGGAGAATTTCCTGACTTGTCAGCACATGTTTCCTCTGATCTGGGGTGGGAGGGATGTTGTCCAATGCCATTCCTTTCACTCACCGACCATGACATTGGCTGGAGGAAGGGGTGGTTGAGCAGTTTTAATGCTGACAGAGGATGAATTGAATGACTGGGAGAGATAAGCCAAGTTGGATTCAGGCCTTGGGGATACTGGGGTAACTCCAGTGAGGATATGCAGATTAACTCTGCTCCTTTCCTGAGGGAGCTGTTCCAGAAGGACCTGTCTGCACCCACCAGAGACCATCCATTGCATGAATGACTTAGGCTGACCACTCCCCACCTGCTTCCTGCTGCAGTGGAGACTGTGGGGGTCACACCTCACTGCTGGGAGCAGGGAAATCCTGTGGAATGGGCCAAGGCAAATGGCAGGATCTCGGCGGGAGGAGTCCCATGATCCTTCTTTTTTCATAGTCCAGGGAGAAAATACTCCCCACCATGTTCTTCTCACCAGCAGACAGACCTCTGGAAATCAGACCCTTTCCAATTAGATGGCTACACATGGTTTTGGGAATCTGGGTAATCAGGTTGGTAAGTGTTTAGTGCAGGGTTTTCCAAAGCAGATAAAACATGTCCTTGTTGAAAATCCCACCTCCAGCAAGGTGCTGTGGCAATGTTCTTTAATTAGCGTGTGCACTTTGTGAGGTGGGATTCTTTTATTAGCCCTGCTTTATGGCTGGGAAAGCCATGGGAAAAACAAGCCAGAATTTCCCAAGTTTCCATTGCGTGCTAGTGCCCAAGCCAGAAACAAACACTACTGCTTCTGACTCCCAGTTCCTGCTCTAATTACCAGAAAATTCCTCTCCTCTATGGCACAGCCAACTGGCTCCAATAATAAATCCAAGCTGTTGCAAAGATCAAGTCAATTCTTTCACTGCTTAACCCCCAAAAAATTTAATTTTCAAAACTCAGGTTTGGCTTTCCACCAGAGAAAGGATTTGTTTTTCATTATTCATTTGGTTTTTGACTTTTTTTTCTCTCTCTCTTTTTTTTAAAAGCCAAACATTCAGGCTAGGAGCACTGCAACTATCATTACCCTATAAATCTTCATTATTCTTACTATAAATACACTTCTCTATTTTTCATTTTGTTATTTTTATGACTGAAAATGACACCTTTAGCAAACCTCAAAATGCTTTCCAGAATTAGGAACTCTGAATCAAATCCTGTAGTCCTGATTTCTGAGAAGAAATACTTTTTTTAAAAAATGGTAACATTCCTTTGTTTATATAAAGCAATAACATAGACCTATAGCTTTCCAACATTGCTTTAATTATGCCAGTCTGTGGTGTTAAAGATAATATTGTTTTACTTAAACACAGTCATATTGTCATAATGGTATCTGATGTTACTATTCCTATATGGGAATATGCCAAATCAGGATAAAAATATATATTTTTTTAAATATGTGCCCTCTCAAGCTGTCATGATTTGTCTTATGTCAGAACGAAAGATTTGTGAAGGAGGTTTAATGTTAACAGGTACTTCTAGCACATACAGTAATCACTGCTGGGCTAAAAATGAAAACAAATGCACACAAAAATTACGTTTGTCATTTAAAAGTAGAAGAATGTTAGTTCTAGCATTTCTTTTTATATATTTGTTTTCTTAACCTGGAAATTCAGATTCTGTGGAGGCTGGAAGATTCTCAGACAAGTAGAAAGTAACTGAAAATAGTTTTATCACCAAGTTTATGAGTGTAAAGACTGATCCATTGAAAGGGGAAGCAAATGCTAATTAGATCCTTAAGTTCTGTTTTTCATTCCTCTTTCAGCACAAATGAGTAATTAACCTTGCAGAGAAAGGATGCTTTTGTTGAAGAACTGAATCACACCAGACTCCCATTAAATCCCACCCTGTCCAAGAACCAGTAACTCACTATAAACGGGAGAACTGACAGATTAAAATGAATCCTTCTGGGATGGTTCTGTTATCTCTGTTCCCCTCTTGAACTTCATCTCATCAGATGGGGTTGAACACAGTTAATTTTTCAGTGCACCAACAGGTAACAAGGGGAGCAGGAACATTAAACTAGGTGTTTTTCATGGGTGTTTTTGTTTTGTTTCCTCAGGTCCAGAGCTCTGTGCTGAGCAGGCAGGTGTAATTCCAAAAGCAACACCACTCCATGGAGAACCCACAAGCTTTGGGGCTTCCAAACAGTCAAAAGTAGTCAGGGAGATCAAAGTTCTTCACCCTGAGCCAGCTGCAGCACTGGTGGTCCCATTAACCTCCCTGCCACACAAAAGAAACAAATTATTAATTTTTTCTGTATGCCTTTGATTTGGACACTAACTCGCTTCCATCAAAGCCAAAGAATACCTGGAAAACCACTTCAGAGGATATGAAATTTTCTCAATGTATCTTCAATACAAAGAACACTGAAATAGGGGAAAATAGGCTGAAATTTAAAAATCAAAAAACCCACAAAAAAACCCCCTTTGTTGAAAAGCCCAAGCCTCTGAAAACTTGTTGAGCTTTTATCCTGAAAAAGAGGGGATTTCTACCTTCCCTACAGTTTTTCAGCCTTCATTAAAACAAGAGCAAGACCAAAAATAAATTGTCCCACTGTATTCCTGTCCCAGAGCCTGATGAAAACCTTGCAAGCAGAAATAAAGAAACTACAGTTTACTTCTGGAACCTCCAGCTAAAGAGTTCAGACAGCAAGGCTTTATCCTTTTTAAACTTTAGTGAAAAGTTTTCAAGACTCCTACCCCAATTCCCTGATCCATGTTTGTTGGAATCAAAGGAGCAATGTAAATGTTAGACTGATTTATCTGATATTTTCTTTCAGTGACAAACTACCTCTAAGAAAGCAGCTCTTGGTAAACTGGACTGTGGCAATCAAGAAAATATTCAAGGGTCTCTCTGTTCACTGAAATAATCCATTCAGCTGGCCTCTTTGGAGCAGAAGACTCCCCCACTGGCCCCCAAAATGGGTACTGCTCCATCCAATCCAGAGAATTTCAGGGATTTATTACATTTATTCTGCCCAGATAATCTTAGATCAGCCTTACAGACTTAATATACCCTGCAGTGTGCAAAACCCACAGGTGTTTCATCCTGGAAGAGGTGTGAATATCATCTTATCTCCCCTCCCTTCCTCATTCTTTAGGACTGATCGGGGTTTTTTAAATATAAGGGTTAAATCCTTAGTAAATTCCCTTGAGATCATCTATCCAGTAATTGTAACTGTGATGGTCTCGTTCACAGAAATGGTCTGTTTGGGAATTAATTCTGGTTTATTCTGTGTAGTCAGTTCCAGTGAAAATTCCCGAGTCCACAGGAGATTTGCACATGACACTGGACATTCTGCAAGCCAGATCCTTGTGTGCACAGCTATACCTCTCCCACCCATTCCAATTCCCTGCTTTCCAATGCCATCAAATCTCTTCCCAAGGCCAGAGGAGCAGTCTTTCCTCCCTCAAAGACTTGATCCAATCTCCACACACACTACCTAGCACATTCAGGGGGGCTGCTATGGTAAAAACCCACAAAAACTCCCATGTGAAGCCTCTTGTCTAATAAGGGAAAACCTGGAAAAACTTTCTTAAAATGTGTTTTACTGGAAGTTCAGCACCTCCCCATTCTTTCTACAGCAACCAGAGAACAGATTCAGCCTCTTACCTTTCACCACTGGAAGACTTTCTTTAGCAAATCCTACCTATCTTTGAATTATCCAGAATCTTTGATTCCTGGATTAAATAAATCCAGTTCCTCCAGCTTACTCCATAGTGCCAGAGTTTTAGACCTCTGGTTGTTCTTTTGGGTCTCCTTTGTTCTCCAGTGTGTCCTTCTCTTCCTCAGTGCACCAATGACTCACAGAGTGGTACAATTAATCCCCTGTGCCTCTTTCTTGCTAATACATGCTAGGATAAAAAGTCTTTTTTTTTTTTTTTTAGCAAATCACCAACTGGTAAATTGTGGTCCCCTAAAACCTCCACATGAATGTTCCCATTCCTAGAAATCCACTCTGGTTTTCCTTGCTTGTGTAGGAGAACCTGAGCTACTTGTTCCAGACTTACAGGAAAAAATGAACCAAAAATATATATTAATTCAACTGCACAGGCTTCTGGAGAGACAAAAAAGATGAGAGATAGGTCTCTGAGGAGGATTTTGGAGCGGGACTAGGGGGAGCCGGTGGGTTTTGTGGGCGGTATCGGCCGCAGGCAGCCCTGTAAGGGGGATTTGGTGGAGAAGCGTCGGATTTTGGGTCAATTTGGTGGCTTTGGGGCGGATTTTGGGGCGAATTGCGGCGGTTTCCGGGCTGGGTGCCGTCGGCCCCTGAGGCAAGCCCCGCCCCTCTCGTGCTGTGATTGGCCGGCGCTCAGCTTCTGGCTGCCTATTGGCTGAGAGAGGCAGGGGCGGTGAGGGGGATTTGGGGGAGAAGGGGCGGCTTTGGGGCGAATTTGGGGCGGTTTGGGGCGAATTTGGGGGCTTTGGGGCTGGCAGTTTGGGGGGGAGGCGGCGTTACGCAAATCGCGTAATTCGACACCTTCGTGAATAGCACCGGCTACGCAAATTGCGTAAGCCCCCACCCGGGCAGCTGCGGCTGCTGCTGACTCTTTTGTGGGTGGTTTTGGGTGAATTTCGGGATTTCGGGTGAANAGGGCGATTTGAGGGGTTTGGGAGTGGGGGTTATGGGGTCCTGAGGGGATTCTGGAAGAGTTAGTGATGTTCTGAGTGTGGTTTGGGGAGTCCTGGAGGATTTTAGGGGGGTTGAGGCGGTGTCTAATGGGCGTTTGGGGGTGTTTGGGCAGGGGAGGGAAAGGTAATGGCGATTTGGGGGGGGTTAGGGGCATCCTGAGTGGGGGTTCGGGGGATCCTGAGAAGGTGCTGGGGGTCTTTGGGAGGGTTTGGGAGTCCCGAGTGGGGTTTGGGGTGTGCCGAAGGGGTCCTGTGGCAGTTTGGGGGATCCTGAGGGAGCCCTGGGGGAGTTTAGGGGCGCCTGCGAGGGTTTGGGGGATCCTGAGGGAGTTCGGGGAGGGGGTAACCTTCTGGGAGAGGCAGTAAGGGCGATTTGAGGGGGTTTCCAGGCCTGCAGTTTCTGAGTTGCAAAAGGTCTGTTCTTTCCTGATGTTTTGGGTTTCTGAAGCTTGTTCTCATAGCCTGAACATAAACATCGGGATTATTTTTGTAACGAACTCATGTTTTTGAATTCTTTTTGTGGGACAGATTTTCTTTTGACGTCCCTCTAATTTGACCAATGTGGGTGAAGGGGTTGTCTTTCTTTCACCAATCACAGTGGTCTCTGGAAAAATGTATACAAGGGAGTGATTTGTTTCTAATAAACAGAGCCAGATCATCTCTCCAAGCCATCTTGGGGAAATTTGTGTCATGTGTCATTCGCAACAGGGACAGATGGCAAGAAAGGTCATCAAGTCTCTCCCACTGCACCTTGATTATATACAAGGGTCTGGATAAGAAAGCTAGCAGGCACAAATGTATCAATGAGCTTTTACTACGACATCTTTCAAAAATAGTACTGGCAGCTAGAAATCAGTCAGAAATTATTTTTACTTGCTCTAAGATCATGATGGGAACAGTGAATCATCAATAAATAAATAAATAAGAATGTCAAGTCTACAATAATTTGTAAATTCTGCATTGAAAAAGACTTTTACATCACTTTAAGCTGCATTATCTTCATCATGAAAAAATGGATTTGATAAAATTTTAAGACAAACCATCTCATATAATGAAAAAACAGATTCCATGGCATATTTTCTTCTGGATTACTTCAATTACTTTCAGAATCTCAGAAGCTATTCCAAACTCAAAAGTTTTGCTTTATGTTTTATTTTATTTATCATTTCAATTATCCCCAGCCAAATTAATCCCTGATCTCAGTTCACTGGCTACATTTGCCTAAGATGAAGGACTGACTTGCCTACAAGACCAACAAATGGTTCTAACACAGCAACATCCAGTACTGAGCGCACAAAACTCATTTAAGTCAGTTTCAAGCTAAAACCAGCAAATTCAAATTAAAATGTCCTATGCCAGATTCTCAAGATCATAACCATTAATTTTAAAAGCTGCAACCAGTCAGGGCCTCCTCTCAGGAGGTACTGAGTGACCCTTAATGCCAGTCAAAGTTACCAAGATTTGAAAGAGCTCTGAGGCCTCCAGGGCTGGGGACTCCAACAGGCTATAGCTACCAGAGACCAGGTAAAAGTGGACTCAGGGATCACCCCTGCAGTTTACTGGATTCCAGTAAACACTAGTTGGAATTTACTCAGCAGTTTTCAGGACTATGTTCCTAGATCCAGAAATACCTGCTGTCCCAGCAAAGGGAACAAGGAACACATGTTTTGGCTGCTAACTGCTGACACTCACCCTCAGGACAGAGGAATGCCCACATCTTCCTTTCATCACCTCTTTGCCAGTTCATAGATTTTTAAAGGGGAATAAATACTTTTTCATGTAATAACATGCTCCTGGCACTAGTTTTGCTCTGTCACAAGATTAAGTGCATAAATACCAGTCACTTCAGATATAACACTGAATGTAGACTTCTTATCTTCTCCTGGTCCTACACAATTACGTCCTTCTGCATTTTCGTTGCACAACATCCATGTCTATGAATTATCCTAGGAAAAGCAAATTTTGTGTTACTCGGTTGGAAGGAAAAAGCCAGAAAGGGGTTGTTAAAGACACTGGACTCACTTCACCAAATGACAAAGTACTGGCTTTTGGTAAATAATAGCAGCAAATGAGCGACAGCTTTGTGGTCTCTGCAGAGCAGAGCTCCAAGTTAACCAGTGGATAAATTGCCATGTTGGGAAAATAAAGCCATTCTGGTAGCTGACATCTGAAAGGCAGACACAGCAGGGGCTTCAAAGAGGGTGAATTTGCAAGAGACCAATTTGACAGTGACACCAAGGCACAAAAAATGCAACATGACAACCTAAGGTCTTCATTCAGATGAGTTATCAACCGTGGGTCTTGCTGCCATGGTTTCATGCTAGATTTTACATTTTAGGGAGGAACTTGGAGAAAAATGATCTGAGGGTGCTCTAGGGACTCAGAAGTCAGAAAACACATAAACTGTGTTAATCTCCTATCTTGCACACACACACACACACACACACCCCCCCAAGACTTGATATTCTAGAGCAGTCAATACTGGCCGTGCTTCAGCATGAGGAGAGATGCAGATCTTGCACAGAATGAGGATGAAGGATTCTCACAGTCTCCTGCAGGAATGTAGGAACGATCAAATGTTCCCTGTTCTGTCCGCAGGGAAAAGCAGAGCAAAGAATCCTCCGTTACCCTCCCGGTGGGCTTCAAGGCATTAGTCATGGACGAGGGATGTTGCGGAGCAAGATTTGAGCGGACGCTGACACACCACTTCCGAAGGAGTTCCAGAATTGGCTCCATCACGCGAAGCTGCCTAATGCCAGCCCCGGAAAAAAAACAAAAAACAAAAAAAACAACAAAAAAAAAAAAAACCCAAAAAAACCAAAACAAACAAACAAAAAAACACCAAGAAAACCCAAACCTCTCCACCCGACACGGGCGGGCTCTTGCTCCCCTCTCCCGGGATACGACCGGCGGAGGCACCGCCCGGCTCGCCCGGAGCCCGAACGACCGCGGCGAAAATAGCGCGGAGGCTTTGGAGTGTCCACGAAGCCAGGAGCTGGATTTATGGCGTGCGGCAGCGCCTGCACAACCACAGCCAGGGATTCAGCCCATGTCTGGCCTTCCGTAACAGGGCACAGGGCTCACCCGTGATGCCGAAATTCCAGCCGGCTCTCGGGATGCCGAAAGTGCCAACCGGCTCTCGGGCGCGCTCCTCTCTGCTCTGTCGGTACGAGGGGGCTCATCTTCTCCAGGAATTGCCATCCTCGCTGTCGAAGGCCTGCAGAAGTAAACAAGAGAAGAGGATCACACCGTTCCAAATCGAACCCCACGTTCCGGGCTGATGACCCCGAGGATGGTTCTCCTGTCTGTATGAAGAAGGAGTGGTCTAATATCAGAGCCGAAGTCTGGCAGGGATTCGAAGCTTCTGATGAAGCTGTTGCCCCGTTAGGTGGAGGGGAGCCAGAATCATAGTCTCTCACAGACCTCTTTACCCCCCAAAAAACTACATCATGTCTTTGGCCTTTCAACATTGTCAAAAACTGTCCAACTTCGTAAACCCTGTGCTAGCTCTGACAGCAGTAGTGCCTTGAAGAGATGACCAAAGTGCTTGTCACAGCATGGAGCTGTGTCAGGGGAGAATTAGGTTGGATATAAGGAAAAGATTCTTCCCCCAGAGGGTGCTGGGACACTGAGTAGGTTCTCCAGGGAATGGTCATAAACCCAAGTATGCCAGGAGCATTTGGACAATGCTCTGAGGCACAGTGTGAGATTGTTCGAATGTCCCGTGCAGGTCTAAGAGTTGGTCTCAATGATCCCTGTGTGTCCCTCCCAACTCAGCATATTCTATGATTTTTTTCTAATATCTGAATCTCCTGCCTCAGCTTAAGGCCATTTCCTCTTGCCCTCTCACGGCAGACACCGTGGAAGAGCCCGCTCCCCGCTCAGCCCGCCCCGGTAGCCGCAGCTGCCCCGGGCCTCCCCAGGCCGCCCCGAGCCCCCGCCCTGGC
>VXBS01007054.1:0-21131 GCA_013400255.1 Sitta europaea | reverse complement strand
GAGCAGCATGGCCGCCAGCCTGTGGATGGGGGACGTGAGTGTCCGGCCGGGACCGCGCGGCTTTGTGAGGGCGGCGGGGGGCGACGGGTCTGCGCGGGGAAGCGGCCGAGCCGTGGGTGGGGCGTGGGAGGCACTGACCAGCTGATACCGTCACTGACCGGCACCCGCACAATGACTGACTGACAGCCTCCCATTGACTGACGCCCTCACAGTGCCTGACTGACACTCTCACACCAGTTGTTGCCCTCACTCTGGCACCCTCACACTGTCTGACACCATTACAGCAACTGACAGCCTCACTCTGACACTCTCACTGACACCCACACAACAACCGGCAGACTGACATCCTCACAGTTCTGACACCCTCGCTCTAATTGACACCTGACACCAGCTGACCCTCTCCCTGACTGACCCCCTCACACCACTGACACCCCCACGCTGACACAGCCTCGTAGCCCCTCACACATTCAGACACACCTAAACTCCCCAAGTGACATTCACCTCATACATTCCTGTGCATGCTGACATGCTCACACACGCTGACACACACACACTCAGACATAAAACCCAGCCTGACAGGTGCATTTGTGAGCAGTTACACACACAGACACACGCACACACCAGAGTGACCCTCGTTGCCTGTCTGCAGCCAGGTCACAGCCACACTTACACCAGTGTCTCTGGTGGGCAGACACATGCCTGGGCACAAATAAGTCTCACACTTCCATAGTCTTAAGAAGCACTTACACAGTCCCTTACTAACAATGTGTACGCTTGGATTCTTTGAGAATTTATCTGCTATTTTACCTCCTCAGCTGCTCTAGGCACTTACATGCTTATATTGTGCAGGGCATTTACACACACTCATGGTTGTGATGCTAATTGTGCTCACACTTGTAGGCATTCACATTTGTATGCACCTCTCCTAGACTGTCCTTCACAACATGCCCCCCACCCTCATAGGGATTATGACTCTCCTGCATGCACACACATTCACAAGCAGTTACACACCCTGTTAGGTCCCTCATTCCTGCCTGTGTGTGTACCGAAGAGCACCTGTATGAAGCACACTCACAGGTACTTCTTCACCCAAGGGTGTCTTGCTGCCTGCTCACATGCACACTGTGAGCACACTCACAGTGATGCATAGCCTACAGTGTCCCTTGTGTGCCCTCCACACACCCCGTGTCCTTCACCACTCACTGCTGAGCACACACTTTCACACACATGTACTCAACCCAGCATGTTGTAGTGCTCTGCCACCCAGCCATACTGGGTGTGTGTGTGTGCGCTCAGTGTGCTGTGGTGCTGCATTGTTGACACTGTGGTACACTGTGACACACGTGCGGTCCCAGTGTTGCGTGCAGTGTCTTTGCTGTCTGTCTCACATCTGTACATGCCTGTCTACACTCCACTATGTGTGTACAGGAATACTAGCATGTCACAACTTCCCTGTCACCTGTTCCTTGGATGTAAATCTTCCTTCAGCCCCTTTCTTGGAGCTCACACCAGCACAGTCCTGCTTGCATGTAGTGTTCCTCGTCTCTCACATGTGTGTGTACACACAGCCCAACACATCCCTGAGAACCCCACTGGGTACTTCTCTCCCACACACACACTCAGCATACCCAGTTTGCCACGGTGTCAAGGTGTCCTCTACTGCCTCTGCTAGTACACGGAGACTTAAGTTCTCCCTTGTCTCCATGCAGAGGATTATCTGCCACCTTTCTACAATCTTCTTTTTCATCACTACTCTCACAAGCAGGCCATGGCTCTTTGAGCTACATAGACATATCCAAGCAACTGGTTGTCTTTACAAATCCAGCTTTCCTGTACACACACACCCAGGATCACCCTGCATGGCACATCTGTGCAGAGTGGTGCTGCCTCTGCTCCTGGAATAAGTCAGTTCTGCTTCACACTCACCTCCATAGGGTTTCACACTCACCTCCTTTTACACGTGCAAATGCAGTACAGTTACGTTCTTTCACATACTGCATGTTCTGTCACACAAGTGGTGGAGCCACTTGGTACCTGACAGACACACAAATACTTGAGGGCTGAAGGTTACCATGAGCCACCTGTCTTACACAGGTAAATACATGAGCTATATATATTTTGTACATACATTTTTTAGCTCCATGTTTCCTTTCACACACACAGCTCCCCTTTTAATTTTGATTAGTTCCCTCCTCCATTTTCTGTTATACACAGAGGTGCCCTGTTCACTCAGGCTCTTCATAGTATATTTGATCCATATTCCATCACCATTTCCTACTTGTCAGTCCCTTACATCACGCAGACACTTGCTCTCCAGCATGTTCACGTACACTCTTACCTGCACAGTGCTGCCCTCCCCTGTGACATGAACACAGTCAGTGCTCCCATGGGCAGGAAGAAGCATAGAGCCGCTGTGGGATGGGATTCCAGGGCTTCCCCCCAGTGCTGCCCTGGTATCTCCAGGGTTGTGTGAGGCAGACACAGCTCTGCAGACCCCTCCCTACTGCAGCTCCATGGGGCCGTGTCACCTGTCACATGCCACCCGGGGTTGAGCCACACCTGTGTATCCACAGTGCTGGCCCAGCCTTCGCTTGCACCTGGAGAAGGAGCCTGCCACCTTCTCCCCTGCTCCCTGTAGCAAATGCTTAGTTTGTTGCTGTGTTTCTGAGTGGCTTTTGTCCTTCTGTGAAGCTCCCTGTTCTCTGAAATTCATGCTGTCTCTTGGGTTCCACTTTGCAGACTGTTGAGCCTGGTTCATGCATGCCTGCTGATTTTGAGTGGCATCGACCCTCTTAAATGAATCTTCTTTTTGAAGTGTAAGGGTAAAATCCTTCTCAATAATGTTTTAACTGCTTAGAGGGACATTGACACATATATTCTCTTTTTTGTAGATGCCCTGATCTAACTTCCTTTTTTTTTTTCTTTTGCTTTTATAGCTGGAGCCCTATATGGATGAAAACTTTGTTTCAAGAGCCTTTGCCACCATGGGAGAGCTTGTACTCAGTGTAAAAATCATTCGAAACAGGTTGACAGGGTAACTGTTTCTGTTTGTTCTCCGAGTGCATTTGGACTAAGTGTTGCTGTGGTCCTTCCCTATCAGAGTGAATTCTCCCTTTGAGTTTTTCACCCTTTCTGCCACCAATATGGGAATATTGATGAGATCAATGGAGAGGGCACTGCTGGCTCTTTAGCCTCCCCTCAACAAACAAGGTTTGGCCCTCTTCCTGCAGTGCTCCAGAACTCAGTCAGAACAGTGTATGTATCTCATTCCATCCCTCTGGGAATTACACCTCCCCAGGCTTTGGTCACTAGTCTGTAGTGCAGCTATGTGATGCTGTCAGAGGTGGAAAGTCTGACTCAGAGCAATAAGAGAACCTTTAGAGTTAATTTGAAACAAAGTGAGTGGTTTTACGCAGAATAAAGTGGTTTCATTCTTATTCATGATTCTTTTAAGTGTTGTAATTTCAGTTTTCAGTAGTTTAAACTTGGGTGGGCAAATGGATGGTCAATGAAAGTTGGAAGTAAGTTGTAAGCTAAACCGTTTTCTATGTGCTCATGTTGACCTGACTTATGGTAAGTAGGGGCTATCCCTTGAGATCCAGCTTCTCTTTGGTAGCAAATGTTTATACTTTAAAAAGAAACTGTTCTATGTATTGCAGCTATAGCAAATTTCCTACCTGTTATCTAAAATACAACTTTCCTTCTCAAATGTGTTTTAAATTTATAACCTTTTTCTCTTCTTTTCTGTGTTGCATGTTCAGAATTCCAGCAGGCTATTGCTTTGTAGAATTTGCAGATCTAGCTACTGCAGAGAAATGTTTACACAAAATCAATGGAAAACCACTTCCTGGTGCTACACCGGTAAGTAAATCAGCTGGTTGAGAACCAAAACTTGGAAGAGACAGATAGTGTAGAATTTGTATTTTTAATGATTACAGACAAATTCAATAGTTAGCAAACTGGGATTCTTCTTTGCTTTAGAATTGAAGTTATGACTATGAAACTGTTAATGTTCTTTCTCAAAAAATTGTTGAGGAAAACCACTGATTTCTTTGTGACTGTCTAGATAAAATCCAGGTGTAGAAGTGTTGTGAGGTGTGGGGTTTTTTTATATCTGAGCATTTCTGCTGTTACCAAAGTTGGACTAATCAGAAACTTGAGAAGAACAAGGAAGAAATTAGACTGAATATAGTGTATGTCTGCCACAATTCTTCCATCTCTCTCCTTTTGCATAATCATGGAGTCACATAGTGGTTTGGGTTGGAAGGGACCTTTAAGCTTACTGTATTTCATCCCCTACCATGGGCAGGACCCCTTCCACTTGACTAAGTTGCTCCAAGCCCCAGCCAGCCAGGCTTTGAACACTTTACGAGGCAACCTGAGAATTTACCTCTGTGTGTTGTTGCATGTGTACAGGATGAGGTCACGCTGTCTTTTGAGTAACATTGATTTGCAAGAGGAACATGATTTTTAATCTCGTGTGTTCTTGGCCCTTAGCAAACAGAAGGTAGTCAAACCTCTTTACAGTAGAGAAGGAGCCAGAATATTGAATAACTGCAGTGCATAACTAATGTCTCCTCTACATAAAAGCTGGGTAGTTAGGAAGACGAGGAGGAATAGTCACAGAGGCTAATTTTAGGATGTTGACTCAAATATGTGGTAGATTAAAATGGGACAGTTGACACAGCTGTCTGTTGTACCCACAGGAGATGGCTGCAGTAGCTGGGGTGACTGATTCATAAAGCAGCTCTAGAATCACCTAAGTTAGGGTGATACAAGGTAAATGGATTCCTATTTCAGAGTGGTTAATACCCAGAGTAGGAAACCAGGAGGTTCAGATTGAACTATTTGGTCAACGTTCCTGAGAGGGTGATGTGCCCCATTAAAAGGAGTCAATGAGAGGCCTGGAGATATATATTTCATGTGTTTGCTCATGATAAGACAAACTGATCATCCTGGATGCCTACTACAGTCACTGGAAAAACAAAGAGAGCAGCTCTTGCAAGGAGTAAGATAATAATGGAAGTTTGATTTTGGGAATACCCATCTTTCTGCACAGTTTTGTCCAAAACTCAGCACTCTGTGGAGGGATGATTTGCGTAACACACAGAGAGACTTACAGATGTCAGGCAGAGATCCAAAGCAGCCCAAATCAGCACACTCAGCAGGCAACTGCCCAGCTCATCCTTTGCATTTAGAGACTTTTGTTTACAGAAAACTTGAGTGTGGCTCATGCTTTTATTTATTTTTAAATACTGAATTAGCCAAAGGAATAACAGAGAGCTGTGGTGCTGGTGCTGTCTCTCTGCCAAGCATTGGTGTTCCCAGTTCCCATCTGAGTGGAAGTACTCTCAGGTGTCTTGTTGATTTAAATCTAGAATATTGCAGTGAAGAGTGAGATCAAAAAAGAAGGATCTAAGTGCTTCAAAGTGCAATCCAAATTTTATGTTAGTTTGTAAATGATCCACAGAAAGTTGTGTAGTACTGTGCTCCAGAGAATGCAAGCGCACAAGGAACAGGATTATAGCCTAGAGTTAAGTCTGTGCTCTATTTCCCAATAATTATTTACCTGTCTTTGAGGGAAGGAAATCCATCATACAAGGTCCAGGAACACACTGGGCTCTTCACTGTACCACACAAGTGAATACTCTGATCTCTGCAGCTTTTATGATTGTGATCCAAAATCCCCATTTCTGATCCTGAGATTAGTCCCTGATCTCTAAGAGCTGATCCAAAGATCTTGGTCTCCTTAGACCTTGGTCTAAACTTACATGTAAGTTAGGTACAAGTTGCTGAAGTCTGGTAGGCTGGGGACAGAGAGTTTCAAATGTGCCAGAGGGCACAAATCTGGGCTGCTGGGAAGGTTGTTTCAAAAATATAGATGAAAATTTAAAGAGGCCTTCATTGCCCAATGAAGTTCTTTCAGAACCCTTAACTTTTGGATCATACTAAATGTCCAGAGTCAATTATGTAGCCACACTTCCAGACTCAGGTTGATTCCATTTTCCAGTGTGGTGGATTCTGGTCTACTAGTGTTTGTGTTAAATAACTGAAGTCCAGTAATGGTGCTGTAATTTAATTTTAAGACCTTAAAATTGGAAGAAATTTAACATTTGTTATTACTACCTCTGTTCAGGTTTTGATTTTCATTATTATATCTGTATTGACACCAAATAAAAATGTGCTTGTTACCTTAACTGGCTGGCCTGAAGACATTGAACATGTGTTAGTGTTAAGAAAGTTGCATTAAATCAGCTTATTGTATTTTTCCCTAATTGCTTGAATTCACATGACAGCATTTGAACCTATGGATTCATTTTTGCCTTGTTTCAGGCGAAGCGATTTAAATTGAATTATGCAACATATGGAAAACAGCCTGATAACAGGTGAGTGCTCAATATTTAAATATTATTTTTCCTGCTTAATGTCTCTTTATTAATTGCCTTGCAAAAAATGTTCAAAATATATAAACCCAAAGTTCATCACTGTCAGTCCTTAATAGAGGGAGGAGAACTTACACTGCCAGTTTTGTGTTTTGTCCTACAAATCCCTATATTGGAAATAGCTTATCTATGAATGAGATATTGTTTTCTTGTTGTTTTAGAAATCAGAGGTATCATATGAGTAATAAGCAGTGAAATAATCTTTAAATAGAAAGCAATATTAAGTTGGTTGGTTGTATTAACTTGAAAAAGCAGTGTCAATAAAAATTTTAGCGAAGTAACTTAACTGGTGACACTTTCAAGTCCCTGTTAAATGGTCTTTTAATACCAGTCTTCTCTGAGTTCAAATATTTAGGCTAAATGGTAACTGTCACTCAACATGTCCGTGCCTTTTTTTTTTTTTTTTTTTTTTTTTTTTTTTTTGTATGATTGTATTTAAGAAATTTTCTTTTGATTTCTTTAGTCCAGAATATTCCCTTTTTGTGGGAGATCTGACTCCTGACGTGGATGATGGGATGTTATATGAATTTTTTGTTAAAGTTTATCCATCATGTAGAGGTGGAAAAGTTGTTTTGGACCAGGCAGGAGTATCCAAGTAAGTTGTCTTTTATTTGCTTTTTTTTCACCTTCATGTGGTAACAGGAAAGATAGAATGCAGCAAGGGGGAAAAAAGTTTCTTTTGGCTTAGATTTTAATAATCTTAAAATACAGTGTTCTTGGCCATTCAGTCTGCCTTTGGCTTGAGTTTTGATAGTCACCATGGGTGCTGTCACTCCTCTGTCAGTGTGAGGCCCTTTGTGTGTTATTGCACTTCTTAAAATGCTGGAAAATATCTTAAGTAATCTTGAAACACTCTTCCTGGACTCTCAGGTGAATTGTGCTTTACAAACTTTAGGCTATCCTATGAGAACTGTACAGGTTTTTTTTCAAAGAGTATAGGGCAGACAAAGCTGTGATTCATTGTCAAGTTCTCAGTAGCTGCCTTGTTTGTCTTTCCTGAAAATGTCTTGTCAAAAACAGGTATCAAAAAGTTGGATTTCTTACTGTAACTAAAACATTTTCTAAATAGCACAAAATTAAGCTGTATTTTCCACAGGAAGGAGCAGTTGGTGAGCATCCTTGTTTTCAAAGCACAGTATGGGTTCATTGAAGCACAATTTTCTGCTGTAGTACCTGTGAGAATGTTGGGATAAGATACAGACTATGGCTGTAGGTCCCCCTACCTTCTCATGTGCGGTTTCTCAGTCAGACAGGCTGGTTTAAAGGAATCTCTGAATGTCTCTGGTCCAGCTCCTAACAGGACTGCAGCCAGCGCTAGATCGTAAATTCTATGAATTGTGTGGCCTGGAAAACTCCCAGGATAGAAATAATTAAATCTGTCTGAGCAACCTGTTCCAGAGTTGCACTCCCGTCACAAAGTTCCTCTTCATGTGTGACCTGAACGTCTTGCAGAGCTACTCAGTCTCTCTGGCTGTTTGGTCCTTGTGCTGTCATTGCCACCTCTGATGCTGCTGGGTTGGGCTCTGCGTGCCTTCTGCTCCTTCTCAGTGTAAACCCCACAGTTCCTGTTGTGCTGCATCTGCTTCAGTCTCTGTCTATAGAACACTGTTGGTGCTGCAGTTTGGACTATTAGTTGGGCTTGGGGAACTGTGCATGGATGCAGACCTCAAGGAAAGGGAATCTGTGGTAGCTTGGGAAGTGGGGAAGGAGCATGGACTTAGAGTCCTGTTTCTGGGAAGAGGAAAGCTGTCTCCCCTGGCAGTGCCAGAGTGTTGGTGCCAGGGGCTTTGTTGGGACTTGTGCAGTTGCTCAAAGCTGAGGCAACTGCAGGTGTCAGTGTGATGTGAGAGAGGATCTTGGGGCTTGTGGACATGCCCAGTGATCAGGATCAGGAAGGCCTCCTCCCAGCACCTCTTGTCCAGACAGGAGAGGAGCTTGGAGCATGGTGCTATGCCTACATCTCTGCTTTCTACTGAGGATGCAGATGCTGGGGCTTTTCCAAACTTCAGGGGCAGGACAGAAGGTCTGCAGGGAGGTCCTGGCCAGGATGAAATTTCTTTCCACATCAATGGTTTAGCCATTGGTCGAAAAGCTAAATGTCTGGAAGAGTTGTAAGAATCAGTGTCTGGAAGACTTGGAAGAATCACTGTCTCCCTTGTGGCACCCAGCATCTATTCCTGTACACTGCATCCATCTCTATCTGTCCGTATTTTGGAACTGCCAGTGTTCCCAGTTTCTCTTACACACTCCTGGTCCCATGTGAAAGTCTTTTGGCATGAGTCTTTTGGCAGCTTAGAAACTCAGTTGTGTTTATGTGTGAACACCTTAAACTGACTTAGAAGTTGACTAAGTTGCACTGGATTAATTTGCTGTAGTCCTTTGGCAGAGGGCTAGTTAAATGAACGTGGGTCTGTGTAGTTTTGCTTGTGCTTAATAATCTAGTTTGTATGCAGATAAGCCTAAGCTTTGATCTGGTCTTTTTGTGAGAGGATGCATCCATACCTTATAAAAATAAGATATTTCAACTTGTGTGTGGAGATTGCTGTGCAAGGTATTGCATTTTCTGAGGCATGAACTGCTCTGAAATAGCTGCCAGTGGGAACCTCCCATGAGTAGCAGGTGATGCTGTTTTCAAAATAGGACATTACTTGGTGTTTAGCAGTTCCCACAGAATAGATAATGCACTGTAAATTTACACCCTTGCTTACGGCTTGTTCTTTTCCCCAGGTAGACAAGCCCTGCCCTCCCAAACGTCTTCCTTTGCTTAGATCTATTCCTCTTACCCTCCCACACCTAAGTCTTTGATCTTTCTGCTTCGTGAAGCAGCCCATCCCATGACGGGATCCTGGCACTGCCCTCTTGGATGCTGTTTCATTGCTTCTGAGTCACTACAGCATCAAAATCCCACGCAAAGGACCACGTTGGGGTTGGAGGGAGTTGGAGTTTTCGGTCTGGCTGACGTGCAGTGCTGCCAAGCCACAGTGAAGGGTTGTTGCAGGGTCCAGGGGTTCTGGATGTGCTGTCCTTGTTCCAGCTGTGCTCTCAGAGCGGGTTTTAGCTACTTGATGTTAAGAGCTTATTTTCAGTCCCACTGTTGGAAATGCTGTTGTTGGGAATGGCAGAAAGCCTATTTGAATATATTCCTGTTGAAAAGCAAACTTGATTGGAAAGCATATCTCATTGACCGTAGGGAAAAGTAGTGTTTTCCTTCACAGTGGGGCAGTTTTGGATAAAAGCAGAGTCTGCCTTGTCAATCCTATGCTCACTTGCAACTCTTGAGATTATCAGTATCCTCCCAGCAGAGATTTTGGGCTTTACCACATGTCAGTTCACTCATTTCAACATGGCTTGTGTCAGCTCACTTCCAGTTCCGTGGAATCCACGGGCACAAGAACTACTTTGTGTTGACAAGCCCTTGAAAGTACTGCCAGAGCTTGGACATGTGGCTTCAGGCATTCTGGAAAAGCAACTGGAAGGCAGAATAATTTCATCTCTTCCCAAAAGCAGGGACAACAACCCGAATGAACATTTTCGTTCACTGTGTTTCACAAACCAATTCAGACTTCACTGTAACTAATTTTTATAACATAGCATGGCTCTTTGGGGTTTTATGTGATTTATTCTGTGTTTCTGCAGAGGTTATGGGTTCGTGAAATTCACAGATGAACTGGAACAGAAGAGAGCACTGACAGAGTGTCAGGGAGCTACAGGGTTGGGCTCTAAACCTGTACGCTTGAGTGTGGCTATACCAAAAGCGTGAGTAGAACAGCTGGACCTTTATATGAAAAATTACATCTGGTTTTAAATGCCTTTTGGTGCTTTGGGTACATGTCCTGGATGTCCCCATCACAAAATGGAGGAATGCCCATGAATATGGGGAGTATCAGAATGCCCAGGAGTTCAAAGAAATTATAACATTAGCTCAAGACTAAGCATTTTACACTGTTTTGAATTGTATACATTATTAAATCCATACACATGCACAGACACTGTAGTTAAATATGATTGTTTTTAAAGTGTATGTTCCTTTGCATTAAATTAAATAGTTTAAATCTGCTTAATGATGTCTGGATAGCAAAGCTGAACTACCTTGCTAATTCTATTATGATGTCTACTACATATAAGACTTTTGGGGCAGGGATTAACTTTTTTTTCTGTGTTTGTTCAGAACCTGATACAATGAGATCCTGGTCTGACTTGGGGCTCGTAGCACTAGGGTAATACGAATCATAGTAACTGCTCCCTATTTGAATAATATTTAGATTTTCAGTGACCTCATAAGTCTTGGGGGGGGGAAAGGAAGAGAAAAGCAGAAAAAATTGGTGTATCGTGGAGATTGATGTCTCCTTCTCCCTCCTTCTCCCTAATTTCATCATTAGTAGAAATAGCTTTATGTGTGACACATTTTCATTTCCAAACAATATTTGTCATCTCATTATTTCAAATCTTGGTAGTTAGGTGGAATCCTAGTTCCTTGGGAATGCTGCCACTTTATGGCAAGGAGTAGGAATTCTAGTCAGTTCTCAGGGTATTTAAGTTTATTTTTTGATTCCTAGTAGTTCTTATTTCAGGAATTTTTTCAAGTCTGTGCGCTGAAGACCACCCAGTTCAGAGAGAAAGGAGATGAGTTCTTGCTTAGGTTTCTGTATGACAGTGGCAGAAGGGAGAGTTTTTTCCTTTCTTACAAAAGGAAACTCAAGGGGTTTAGCAAGGCTTTAAGTCTTTAACTCTTCATGTAAAGCAAGACTCAGTACCTTCTCTCAGAAAGTTGCAAATCACGTAGCTTCATCCTCTTTATCAGAAGGAAAATGTCCAATATCTGGATTGTGGTTCAGGATAGTTCTAAACTGAAGCTCATAGTCCTGAACTCTTCCCTTCCCAAAGCCAGGAAGTGATATGCAATTAGCTCATAAAGAATAAAAGTAATGTCTATTAATGAAGAGGAGTATGAATACAGGAAAGGGTATTAAATTTAAAGTCCTTCTTTCTTTATGCAAATGTATGCAAATGATAAATATTGCTGCAGTAAATAGCGAATATATTTTAAAAATTTAAATTTGCATGTTAAAATAAGCCTTGTATCTTTACCACATTGTATCTTAAGCTATTTCACTGTTTTTTTCATACTTGTTCTGCACTATTTTATTGTAACTTACTCCTGCTTTATTTTTTGAAGTAATCGTGTGAAACCAATGGAGTACAATCAGATGTACAACTATAATTATAACCAGTATTACCATCAGTATCACAACTACTACGCTCAGTGGGGGTACGACCAGAACACGGGGAGTTACAGCTACAGCTACCCCCAGTATGGCTACACACAGAGCACCATGCAGGTAGGGTAGCACAGAAACTCCACAGAGCTTGCAAGGTGGGATGGGAACATCTGTCTTCAGCTCTGAGAATCTCAGGATGCCCTAAGCTGGAAGGCACCCACAGGAATCATTAAGTCCAGCTTCTGGCCCTGCCCAGGACACCCCAACAATCCCACCCTGTGCCTGAGAGCATTCTTCAAATGTTTCTGGAGCTGAGGCAGCTGTTGGGCAATGCCCATTCCCTGAGGAGCCTGTTCAGTGCCCCAGCACCCTCTGGGGGAAGAATCTTTTCCCCAGACCCTCCCCTGACCCAGCTCCTGCTCTTCCCTCAGGTCCTGTCCCTGGTCACGGAGAGCGAAAATTGGAGCTGCCCCTCAGGAGGAGTTGCAGACCCCAATGAGCTCTGTCCTCAGTCTACTCTGCTCCAGACTGAACACACCAAGAGATATTAGTATAGACCTCTTAATAAAGTAGACTTAATATAGCTGCTATTTAGTGTTTAGCACCTGGTATGTCCTGTTGCCTTATGGACAATATATTGCTGAGGTAAAAAAAGGTCTGGAGGACACAAAAGGTCTCTTAATTCAGTTGTCGTGGTAGAAGAGTTCTCTTGCTACAGGCAGTGCTCAGAGTGCATTTGGGATCCTTCCTACATTTTGTTGTAAAGGATAGAACACATCAGAACAGTCACCCCACTTTAACCCTGGAATTTCAAGAACTACCTCTGTTAGAGGTTTAGTGTAGGACCTTGCCTGTGGAGTGTTGGGAATGGAACACAGGTTTATGTATGAAAAATTCTGTTGTAATAACTCCAGTGTAAAAGTCAGTCTCTGACAGTACTAATCAACAAGCGATGCTTGCAGAAGAAAAGATAATTATTGACTGTCCTAAAGGGTTTGGTTTTCCTTGCAGACATATGAAGAAGTTGGTGAGGATGCATTGGAAGGTATGTTTCTCGAATTCTGTATTGAAGTTGTCTGTATGTTCTGCGCTGCATAGAGATAGACTTTCTCAAACAGGCCCTAATTTCAACTTATAATATACCTTTAAGTAAATCTGAGAAAATTTGTCACTAACACCTAGAACAGTTGCATCCTCGTTTCACAGTTGCTGCTCCTAGTCTGAACTGTTGAGGACTGAAACTGTTTGACTTCTCCAGTACTGAGATTTTAATCTCCTGTAGTACTGAAATTTTAATCCTGTTTTTACTAGGGTTTAGTTTTTTTCTGATATGCTACCAAGAAAAAAGTAGACATTCTGTTTTTCTATAAAATTTTGACATTTAGAGTCCAGAATACTTCATTATGCTTTTAGTTTAAAAGTAAAAGGTAATAATATTAGTTACCACACTGATAAAATATTTCAAGCAGTCATTGCTTGAAATGGGTCACTAAACCAGATCAGGGTATCTAAAACCCTGTACAAGTAGCTTTCATTTATTGATGCAAGAAGCTATCATTTCATGCCAGCCATTCCAGATTTCTGTCTTTAGTGGAATATGCACTATGCAGTGTATCTTAAAAAAAAAAAATAAAATTATGTGGTAATAGATATACAGGATCCGCAGTATGAGTGATTATGTGTGTGGAAGCTCTTAATGTCTCTTAAAAGCATTCCAGGAGAGCTTCCCTTTTGCTGAACCAAACATACCAGAACTAGACATGGGATATCTCTGGATATCTCTTTTTTATGGTTGATTAAATGAAAGATTCCTACATTTGTAGGAAACTGAATTCATGTATTGCTACTGTATTATTCCTTCTCCTTAAATCTCTTCTCCTGTAATTTGTTACAACATGATGTAGCTACAACCAAACATAGAATCCTGGAATGCTTTGGGTGGGAAGGAACCTCAAAAGCCATTTTTATTCACCTGCTGCCATGGGCAGGGACACCTTCCACTAGACCAGGCTGCTCCAAGCCCTCTCCAGCCTGGCCTTGGATACTTCCAGAAATGGGGCAGCCATAGTTTCCCTAGGCAACCTGTGCCAGGGCCTCACCTCTCTCAAAGGGAAGTCACATGTTTACAAACATTTTATTCCTGATGTGTTTTAGAATCTTTTCATTCATTCAGCTTTGTACTGAGAGTCATTCAATGATCTTTGTCATTGTGCTGCTCTGATAACCTGAGCTTTGGTTTGCTAGTGTTGTCAGGTGAGCTTCACACCCTACAGGGGTCTGGGGTGTCCATCACTGTGCACTGGGAGCGACAAGGATTGGACCTGCTGGCTTGTTGTCCAGCTCCAAAATGCTTTCCAAACATTTCTTCCACATGTAAAATAGGACTATGCTCACAGATAATGCTGTGGTGCCACTGGTGCTCCCTTCATTCCTAACTGTGACTCCAGCTTTGAGCTGCTGAAGGTTTTGGCAGATGAGCTCTGGTGAGTGCTTGCAGCAGCACAGGATGCTCCCATCCATCTGTTCATCCATCATTTCTTGTGGTTGTGCATGTTAAGCTTGGCTAAAGCAGGTTTTTCCCCAGCAGTTTATTCCTGTTTTCCCCCTAATGGGTTTGGTCTGTCCCTGGTTACGACCCCCTGTCCCACTGTACACTCACCTGACCCTGCCAGCCAGGGCCCAATCCCCCGATGGGAACACCCCATGATTGTTCAGTTTAAAAGCTTGGGAATTAGGGTTCTGCCCTCTCTTTTGCACCCCCTTCAGAAGAATAAACATCTCTGCAAAAGTGCCTTCTCAGACCTTTACTTCAACCTCAACGCTGAGGGATCAGGGACCCGAGAAAGCAGAGAGCCTCTCTGCCTTCCACTGTTCAAAGACTGCCTGCAGCCTGAGAATGGCCACTCCTGACCACATGGCCAGGGGACAAAGCTTGCCAGGCCCCCTGAACCCATTGCGTCAGTTTGTGACCTCAGAGTGGAGGGAGCAGAAGGGAATGGGTGCCTCTGCCTCTGCTGCTGCCCTTTCCATCAGGGCGAGCCCCTTCTGGCAGTGCAGGTGGTTGCACTGGACTGTGAGGTGCAGGTGTGTGTTCCCTCCCCTGGCACTCCTGTGGGGCAACCACCACTGTAAAAAGGGATGTGTTTGGATGTAGTTATTCCTTATCCCATTGCAGAAAGGTTGATTAGGGCTGATCTAGTCAGGTTTGTGATTGGGCAAGTGCTGGGAATGTTTGGTGAATCACAGAATCACAAAATACTTGGAATCCAAGTCAGGAGATCATCCAGTCCAATCCCCTGCTAGTGCAGGCTTACCTAGAGTATGGGGCAGAGGAACACATCCAGGTGAGTTTGGAACGTCTCCAGTGAGGGAGACTCCGCACCCTCCCTAGGCAGCCGTTCCAGTGCTCTGCCACACTCCATGAAAAGAACTTTTTCATGTTGAGGTGGTTGCTCCTTGTCCTGCCAGTGGGCACTACTGAACAGAGTCTGGTGCTGTACTCTGACACCTGCCCTGGAGATATTGAGACTCCCCCCATGTTTGTTTTAATATACTAACTTGTTTACAGGGTGTATTTTTTCTGAATACTTTTGATGTGTGACCTATTTGTCTGTCTTTCCTCCCATAGATCCCACACCTCAATTAGATATCCATGAAGCAAACAAGCAGTTTATGGAACAGAGTGAAGAGCTCTACGATGCCTTGATGGACTGTCATTGGCAGCCTTTGGACACTGTCTCATCAGAGATCCCAGCTGTGTTATAGCCTTGTTGCTGAGGCATTGTGTCTGAGACATCCGGACTGTTACGCTGCCCTGAATCCTGCAGCAGTGAGGGGCGGCCCTTTCCCCACCCACGTCTGGTACTCGGAGTGTAGGAGGACTGTGGCCTTTCCTGTAGAGAACAAGTATTGTAGGAGCATCATGGTAACCTTTATTCATGGTGAAAATTAGAACTGCGACAGTTTTATTCTTTCTGTCTTGAAATGAACTCTTAATACTTACTGGGAATTGTAATTTATAAACTACATCAAGATGGCACAGAGGAGAGACTCTACTCCATCGTACAATAAAAAAAATGTTTTTTTAAGTAAAATTACCCTTTTCATTTTGGTTCCTGCCCATCTTTCTGTTTTGCCGCCCATTCAACTGTCTTAAGTCATTTGACCCAACACTCATGGATGTGTTATTTCAAAAAAGATCATTGTTGGACACCACTAAAATGTCTCAAAATCTCTCCAGTGACTGGGTAAGGTTGCTGTAACTTGAGCATGGTATGAAAGCAGTCAACCCAAAGAGCACTTTGGATAGCAAAGACAGAAAGGAGTGTTCTAAAGCTACAGATTGATGCCTTTTACCTGGTGATCTCTTGCACACCTGACATGCTTCTCCACCTGTGTATGAGGAAATGATTCCCCATCAACCAGCGGCTTAAAACACTTTTTCCAGCAACCATATTTAAATGTTATTTTGTGTATCATGCCTTTATTTCTTTTTATTGTGGACACACCTTGATGGTCTCATTGAGATGGGAAGATTTTGTAGTGTCTTCCACTGCCCAGACAGAGTGAAACTGAAGATCATGCAGCAAAAACGGGTCAGAGCAATTGCATTGATATATTGTGCAACAAATAGTTGTTAACCTGGAAAGCAGTTTTCTCCTGGATATTGTATAAGCCAGATGGACAAGCAATATATTTAAGCTGATATGTTGCATTAGAGGTGAAAGTGAAAATAATAGCACTTATATACGTGTTATAAGCCCTTTTTCAGGCTTTTGTGCCTTAAACTCTTGGAGAAATAGGAACAGAGAAACTACCTGTAATAAATATCTATCCAAGGAATAGTTTGGTAACTGAAATTGCTACTGCTAGAGCATTTTGTTGCCTCCCTGCCCATGTTGATGCAGAGATTTGCCACAAAATTTAAGTGACTTTGATAAAGCTACTTCTAGTACACCTTTGTTTAATTATGACCTGTGTGTCAGTTTGTGGTCTTTTTTATCAACTGGAAGTGGGATGTGAGGGGAATGGTGATGTGACTGGAGTTAGGTTATTCCTAATGAGTGGAGCTAGAGGACTGCTGGACCCCTGCGTTCCCATCTGCTGTCAATTTTCCTCGTGCTGTGCTGCTGTCTCACCTTCAGCTGCTCTGAATGTAAGGAAAGGAATGTTCCCTGTGCATGCCAGGAGTTTCAGAAGCAGCAGAACTGAAAGAGAGCAGAGCTTTTTATCTGATGTGGCCGCTCACCCCCTGTTCTTGGAAAGTTTGGTGGAGTGGTGTTGCAGAACTGATGTAAAGAAGGGCATTTAAAACACTATCTAGATCATTCTGTTACTGTGCTGCCCTGTGTGCCTGCCCTTCAATTTTGGAGTTGCCTTTTCCTACCCCCATGAATTTTAGCTTTTACAATGTGGCCATCCCAGTTTGCTCTAGGGGGCGAAGCCACATTTATTTATCAATATAAATTTATTCTGCTATTCTCATGTGCCCAGCCTGTCTCTAGAAGAGAGAGGAGCAGATTATCAGGGATCAGACAGCAACCCTATAAGAAAATCTTTTGCTCTCTGCTTTTGTTTTGTGGTGGAAAGAAAAATGGCAAATATTAATCCAACCTATCCAAACTCCTAATTCCTGGGAGAGCTGGGCACATACAGACCTTTGTGAAGAATAATTTGGGAGTGCAGAGGCCAGCAAGGATGACCTGCTGACTCCTGTTTACTGGTGCTGCAGAGCTTAAAATAGCTCCAACTTTAATTTCAGGAGAGAGGTCGATGCAAGGCTCTGGGCCTCGTTCCCTGGAGGTACGAGCCAGGCGTTTGGGGTTGTTTGGGAGAATCTCAGCCAAGGTTCTGTGAAACTGTTAAATCTCTGCCTTGTTTGGTTGTGTTGTTTTTAATATCACACATCTTAATGTTCATTTTCAGTTCTCAGCCATTATTGCAGTGTCTAAAGCACAGGAGAGACTTATATGGAGCTACAAAACAGCCACCTCCTGGGATTTGTAGGGTTTGCCTTTTGGAATCCCAGTTAAATAGAGTGCAGGATTTTGTTTCTTCTGGATGGCTACTGGAAAAGCCCAGATTAAGTACCATTTTGTGTCACACAGGATGAAAGACAAGGACTCTATGTAGTAAGGTAAATTTTGCTTTTATCTCTATGTGCTAAAGGCAAGAAGTCCAAGGCAGATCATATCACTCCCTGTTACTATGTAATTCTTGAAAATTACATTTATATTGGCAGCAGAGATCATGAAGCACCCTGCCTTTCAGCAGGCAGATTTATAGCAATTCCAAAAGCAATTCAAACATTCTTACTGTGTTCTTTAATGAAGATGTGATCATCCAATTTAGATTAAATTCTAGGGACTCTGATTCACGTTTGAGTTACACATACTAGGAATGTTCAGCAGAGCTGGAGGGGCATAAGTGTTTCCAGGCACAGAGTGGTGAATTCCAAAGGCTGAGCTCTGAGGCTTAGGGGTGGCCTCTTGCCATTAGCCTGTGTTTAATTAAAAGCTTGACAATGCACATTGGGGTAGCCTGGGGGCGATCCTGACCCCTTTCCAAAGGGATGAGGAGGCTGGAAGCATTTCTTTAGCATATGTATGGATAAGAGGGCTGAAAGGGGCTGACAGCGATTTTTTATTTTCCCATGTGAGCCTGACTAGAGAAAGTTCCTGTTACTTGGTTCATTTTCTGGAGACGGTTTCATATCCCACACAGAGACATACACAACACCCTTAGGAATTTCACTGAATCCCATTTGAGGAACAGAGATAAATATTTGACTCTAATCTTCCTATACTGAGTTTCTCATTACTGGCTTGTTAATCTTCAGCTTTTGCTAAACAAGATCTGAGCAGAATTTTTACCTTCCAGCCTTGCTATCTCCCTGTGATCTTGTAAACCATACTGAATACACCCGTTTCTGGATTCAATTTGGAATTTGCTTGACCATGAAACTAATTCAGTGGCAGGATGGGGTATGAATTTGAAATGCAGTAGCAGAAACTGATAGAACTTCTTAAGGAAATGTCACTGACAGAGCTCACGTTCCCTTTTTTCCTGTTTAGAGAATTTCTTCAGAAAATATCTCCTTTTTTTCCCTTCTTTTACAGGTATAGGTCAAAATATTTTTTTCAGGTGCAGTCAGTTTTTTAAGAAGGGGTTTGGGGTCCTACTGGGCACACACTCATTTTTCCCAGGCATGTGGTGGGATTCTTGGGGTGTTCTGTGCAGGACTGTTGGACTTGATGATCCTTGTGGGTCCCTTCAAATCAGGATGTCCCATGATTCTATAATTCAAAGATCATGCTGCCTCCGCTGTAAAATTTCCAGCGAAAAAGCAATGGTGGATAACACAGTTGATAGAGATTGAGAGCTGACCATAGCCAGGACTTGCCTTGTCCCCTTGATGTGTCCCAGGGAGCCACAGGCACAACAATCCACCCGCATCACTAATGCACACCTGCTTTTCCTTACTGATAGTTTTCACCTCTCTGTGCCTTGTTGGCTCACATCTGTCAGGTGTTGGAAACTGCAGCCCCCGCCAGCATGTGCTCCCTGTCCTGTACTGTGGAAGAGGCTGGTGAGAGATTCCTGGGAGGTTTCATCAGAGCTTTGCTGACCATGGTCATGCAGTGGGATTTTCTCTGCCCCTCTTGGATCCCCATCCATCTTGTCACGGCAGGCATCCAATGCTTTCCATTGCTTCTGTGAAAAACAAGGTTCACTTTCCTGGTAAAATTTTAATAATTTAATAGAAGACAACAAGGACAAGACAATAAAGCAAAAATATACGTCTGGCTGGATGTCTTTGGCATTCAGCCAAGAGCACACCCTACAATTTCAGAAACACTTCTTTAAATGCTCCAACATGTTGCATATTCATAGACCCTCATGCATTATTTAAAAACATCCCTTCCTAACTTGCCCTCTTCATTCCATTTGTGGTCCCAGTCTGTTGCAGATACTCTGATAACAGTAAATCAATAAATTCCTTCCCTGGGTTTCTGGTGTCCATATCATCATCTTCATCAGATAGGATAATCCAAGAATGTGAAGAATTTCCTGATTGCCATTCTCTGAGTTAGTTACAAAAACCCTTTTTTATATTACCACCCTATAGACTAAGAAAAATTTATTTATCACGTTACTATTTCTAAATTTTGTTAATAGCAAAAATAAAAGAAACTACATTGATATAGCAGAGTTTTTCCACACTATACATATAGTATTCATTTTAGTATTTGTGAAAAGCCAACTTTACCATATGCATTTATAACGCTTCTCTTTGGGGATTCTCCCAGTTGGGCATTTGGAAGAGTCTCTTCCCAAGCAATGTTTGTCTAGGTTTGAGTTTCTGGGGAAGGCTGATGTTTTTTCCTACAGTAATCTCACAGGTTCTACCCTGCCCTAGTATTTGACATGATTTCTAGGCTCACACTGTACTGTGTGGCTGTGCCAAGAGACTCCAGGGATTGCCTTGTGACTTGGCAGAGCAGCTGTGAGATCCATGGATGAGGAGAACAGGAGCAGCTGCTTGCACCTTGTCCCTGACAGGTTTGGCAAGGCCTGTCTTGGGGAAGGTTTGGCCACACAAAGTTTGGGGCTGGTTCCCAGACTTGGCCTTAAATGGCTGAGGGTTTATTTTGTGGCTGATCTGCCATGTTTGGAGGGAATTACCAGCTCAAAAGGCCACTATTGAACACTGGGAATTTTTTCATCTGTTCATTTATCAGAACATATTAAAACACGACCATCATTTTTGCCCTTTCTCCAGGGCTTGGGCAGAAAACAGTCTCAGACTTTTCCATCTGATTTCCCATGATGGCTGTGCCTTCTGCAGCAGCAGTTGTTCCAGCACTCCCTTCCCCAGCCCCTTGGCAGGTGCTCCCACTTTAAATCCTTTCCACGGACTATGAATCATGAGCCAGGAGCCTTACAGAGGTGTTATGTTGGCAAACAGACTTCTGTCTCCAAGAACCTTTCCTTCTCTACCCCGAGGGTGGAGTGTCTCCCTAGTTCCAAAACGGAGGAAGGAGTAGGGGAAACGCAGTTGGCTGCCTTCAGTTTTTCAAAGATCAACCCCTGGTGTGGATCTTGCATGAAGGAGGAGAGAGAAATTGTATTTGTCGCACTCGGACTGGAGAGAGTCTTTTTTTTTTGGGGGGGGGGGTGTGCAGCTGCTCCCAGTGCTAGTGTGGGCTGTGAATCATGGGATCATGAAATAGTTTGGGTTGGGAGGGGACTGAAAGCTCATCTCCTTCCACCCGCTGCCATGGGCAGGAACACCTGCCACTAGAGCAGGTTGTTCGAGGGGCTTGATCCTTTGGGACGGGGTGGAGTGCGAGGCTGGAAGGGGGGAACGCAGGAACTATGGCGGAAGCTGTAGGCAGCTCGGCCTACAACTCCCAGAAGCCTCTGCGGGAGGGCCGGGCATCAGCAGCCAATCGGAGCCCGCGCTGCC